>CAJQZM010035844.1:36960-55280 GCA_907164665.1 Colias nastes | reverse complement strand
ACACACCACTACATATGCAAAAATTTCTCCAAGCTAATTTACCTGTAATTGAATTGTGGTTTTGTTAATATGCTGCTTTGTTGGATAATTATTGTAATTTGAAATAGTGAAAATGAGATGTATTAAAATTTTATTTGATCCTTACTTACTTATGTGTTCATAGCACCCTTTTCGTTTTTAATTTTTATTAATAACCACTTACATCATATTGAATTGAATTAGGCATAAAAATGCAACGGAAATCGCGAATAATCATACACAATAATTATACAAAAGAATGCAGCTCTTTGTATAACTGCTGTGCAGATATCTGACAGATATAAGGACATGAAAACCTAACAAAGAACACAAAATACATAGAATCGATTCTTGCAAGAGCGTAGTGTTACATTGTTACTTCGCTAGACATATAAATTGTCAACGACATGACTCAATGGAAAGGCCTAGAACATAACGAGCTGATCGATGCAGTCTGCACGAATGTGGGAAATATTTAGTGCAGCAGGTGTTCCATGCCTTTTTAGTTCTGTAGTGATATGGAAATTTGAACTTTATTGCTAGGGAGTTAGAGTTTAGAATTGATTGGGTGATTTTATTGAACGATGATTTAGAATGTATGGGTGTAGAAAATTAACTGTATTTTCTGCGTCCGCTGTTAATTATTTTACATCGAAGATTATTTTGTCGATAAAAATAATATAAACTTAATAAAATGTAAACTGGTTTAATGATTTAATTACGTTTTTGTGCATTAAATTAGTACGGGAAAAAGTGATGCCTATAGTATGTTTTGATTTAGATTTTTAGCAGTATACAAACAGCGTGTGACGTCATAACGTAAAAAAAATTGTAAATCTACCAGTGTAAGTGTAAACCAAAAATAATTTATTACCGAAATCAAAATAATAATGTGCCGTAATCTAATAAATAACTCTGAATTTAAGAGCTTTTAGAGTATCCATTATAACTTTTTGTAACATTAAAAGAATAACTTTGCTTGCGAAAATTATCATTTTGTCTTTTGGAATCACACAATTATATTATTGGGAACATGAGGTTTAGAAATATATACATAATAAACAAAGAATATAATAAAGATATAATATATAGGAATATAATAAAGATATTACAAAAAGAATCACCCCTGTTTGTAATCCTACTTAATATTATAAATGCGAAAGTTTGTGAGGATGTGTGTATGTGTGTTTGTTACTCTTTCACGCAAATACTACTAAACCGATTACCTACAATGAAATTAAGCACACACATAGAGGGTAACTTGGAATAACACATAGGATAGGTTTTATCCCGGAAATCCCACGGGAACGGGAACTATGCGGGATTTCCTTTGAAAACGCGGGCGAAGCCGCGGGCGGAAATCTAGTATTCTTATATTTGTACTGTAAACATAAATCGCCACTCAGCGGATTGCACCTTTTATTTGATAACTGTTTTAAGGCCCTCGTTACAGAAACGATCACTTCTTGTTATTGCCAGGCTTTTGAATAAAAAACAGTTTTCCTCCTTGTTCAGTGGCATACCTAAAGCGACATTTTTATGATAAATATGTACTTTCAAATGTATCACCGCAGATCAAGGAAAGTTTCATTAAACATGGATATATTATCGTCTTCCTATTTAATATTATTTGTAAATTATTATTGAGACATTACATACAATTTTTATCGTCTCTATTATGATCCTTTTGTAGTAATTTATAAGAACTTAATGATGAGAAATACTTCATTTTCTCATACAACATATATACATAATACTGTTAAAAACAACGCTTTAGAGCTGTTAAATTAAAACTACTTTAATTTATTTAAACTGAATTCAACCTATATCTAGTATCTCTATTTTATTGTGTCGATTCAACAAATTAAACAAAACCAAAGGTAACTAGAGGATTTCAGGATTGCGGTCGATCGATCGCTGCAGCGCTGCAAAGTCGTGCCGTTTAGAAAAGCAAAAGCAGCGGAGATTGCAAAACCGCAAGCGAATGTCGAGATATATGATGCATCTTGCAGCGGCTTTATTAGCTGTATTCACATTTGGCTAAATACCAAACCGTTAATGATATTAGTTGAGAAATATGATGCTGGTTTAAATTGGATGACATTTTGCAAACATATCAGCATATTTTTCGTTTATGTTCAAATTCAACAATTCACCAGTAGGTACAATATTATTATGATCGAAACAAAAGAGGTGTGTGTATTTGAGTAAGTAAATAAATATTCATGCTAGCGCGTTTAATTTAACGATAAAATTATATTTTAAAAGTAAATCAATTGATGAACTTAATTAATTATTTTAATAATAATCAAATGGATAAAAGTATTTATAATCATTTAATTATCAAATAATAATAATATTACATGTCATATTCAAAATAACGATCAAAACAACACAAATAACACCTGCGCTGACTCACACAGTCACACCACTCGAATAGTTGTCCTATAAATAACGGTCGTCTGCAGTTGCGAGTCATTCTTGTCTTGACTTTGGTCGAGTAAAGATGTCTAAGAAATATTATATCAGTATTTAATTACGTAATACGACCACGCTTTAACATTCATACTAATTGTATCATCACCATTTTTTATAAAGTCCTTCATTAATGTAAGAAGTCGTGTTCCTCCACAACTATAAGCTAAAGCATAACTCTAAAGTAAACTGATTCAATAACACGATAGATATTGGCAGTGTATTCTATCCAATGCCACATCGATGCCAAAACTAACCATAAAACCGTGTACAAGTATACATACACATATATAAATCAATATAATATATAGGCGACTGGCACACCGCACCGCACCACGCAGCGTCGCGCGCGAATGTTTGATATAAATTATAATGTAATAAATGTATGCAATTGCTTTCAATGTACCGACCGTATTTCCACCGTATTTCCACCGTACCGTACAGTTAACAAGTTATTGTGATTACTCAAGTATTTTATGTCGTTAAAAATAGTTAAAAGTGTTATTTTTTCTTAAAAATTTGTGAGTTAATGTGTGTAGTGCTTATTGACGTTAAAAGTGCACCATAAGTGATCCCCAATACACAATAAAGGTACAATCCGTGAAAAAATATTCCTACTTGAATATAAATCTACCGTTCGATCATCGACAAAGCAGCTTCACGGCAAAACGCGTAAGCGCCGCGATATGCATGGCGCTTAAGACCTTTTCGACGCCGTCTCACTGTTTGAATCCTTTAGTTTCTGTGATCTGTGTTTTGAATGCTTACGGTCTGTGAAACTAAATTGAACTTTGCTGTTTTGTTTAATAAGTCCATACTAATTACTAAATACAATTTATAATGCAGTGCTTAGCATGTAAATTGTTTTTAATTACATTTGTACTTGTGAGGCTGTGTGCCATTGAATAAACGTTTTTCTTCTTCTTCTTCTTCTTCTTCTTCATGTCCACAACTAATTGACCGTCGTGAACTTATTATATGCGTGGCTTGTAAGGGTACATATCATTATCAATGCGTGAATATTTCTTCTGTGTATTATCGAGAAAAGGTTTCGGAACTTAAAAAGTATTGGAAATGCCCTGGTTGCGAGAATATCGCAGCGCGTCCTCGCCGAAACGATAATACACCAGTACGCCGCGTCCTGGATTCAACCCATGACATTTCAGTAATGTCCTGCGACGATGAAACATTAGCGAAACCTCAACATCTTGACCCGCATTCTATTCCATACAGTGAATTCGGTCAACTGCTCGATATAAAACTGCAGAATATAGTCGAGACAATTTCTGAAAAAGTATTAATCGCCATAAAGTCAGAAATAAACACCGCCTTAGATAAAGTTCGATCAGAATTCACACAAACAACCGATTTCCTGGCTGACGAGCAAAGAGAATTAAAGTCTAAACTGACGTCTGTCTCTAAAACTTTAAAAGAGGTCCAGACTGAGAACGCGCGTTTACGGGAATCCGTCTTAAAATTAAACTCGAAAATAGAGACCATAGATAACATTTCCAGATCTTGTAATCTTGAGATTCACTCTGTACCCGAGCGAAAAGACGAGAACACTGTTGCTCTATTCAAAAAACTCTGTGAGGTGTGTAAAATACAATGCGATGACCCATCAATTCGCGCCTGCCGTCGTGTTACTAGGACGCAATCTTCTCCACGACCTCGTAATATTCTAGTTACGCTTGGATCTTCGCGTCAGCGAGATGAAATCATTTCTGCTATTGACCGTCACAACAAAAATCACCCTAATGACCACATAAACTCATCCCACCTGGGTATAGAAGGTTCAACTGCCAAAATTTATGTAGCAGAGCATTTATCACCTGAAATGAAATACCTTTACTACGAAACTAGACGGACAGCGAAAATAAAATCTTTTAAATTTGTTTGGGTTCGCTTTGGAAAGATTTACGTACGTCGAAATGAGTCATCTAACGCTATTTTAATAAAAAACATAGACACTCTCAGTGCACTTTAGTTTTAGTTTTAATTTAACTCACACAGACTTATGTACAATGTTGTCATTTTATTTTTTCTATTTTATGGACGTATTTTATCAAAATGTAAATAGGATAAGATCTAAAACTAAGGACATTTATCTTAATATCTTGAGTAACGACTACGACATCATCTGTTTAACTGAAACAAATTTAAACGACTCTATAAATGACAACGAATTGTTCGATGATCGCTATATCATTTATCGAAGAGATAGATACACAACGAATATTACAAAGAAAGAGGGTGGAGGAATTTTAATTGCTTTAAATAAAAGGCTTAATGTAGTTCGTAAGTATCAATGGGAAAGTGAGATTGAAGATCTTTGGGTGACGATTATCCCATCCCAATCAAATAATAGGCGTATACATTTATGTTTATGTTACTTACCACCAGATTTAACTTTACCCTATATCAAAAGTTTTTATCAATCTATTCATAATATAGTTCTTCAATCTGATAATACTGACGAATTTATATGCCTTGGTGACTTTAATACTACTAATATTGATTGGCTGAAAAGCTCCGATAATTTCTCACTATTACCTTCTAATCCACGGGATCAAAAAGCTAACCTTCTCTTAGAAACTATTAATCTTTGCAATTTTTACCAATTTAATCATATTAAGAACATTAATAATCGTTATCTTGACTTAGTCTTATCAACAATAACTAGTGTTTCAGTAAATGATGCAGACCCCATAAGCCGAGTTGACCGTCACCATCCCGCATTGTCAGTTACTGTAAATTATACAGTTAATCACTACCCATTACCCCGCTTCAAACAACCTAAGCGTCCCAATTTTAATAAGTGTAATTTCTCGCGTGCTCGGTATGAAGTTTCTCAAATTGAATGGAACAACGTGCTTTGTTCCAACGATATTGACGTCAACGTCGATATATTTTACGGCATAATAAATAAAATCATTCACGATACATGCCCTTTAACATCCAAAAGAACCGATGAATTTCCCTTATGGTTTACGCCTGCATTGAAACGATGTGTTCGTGAAAAATTAAAGTTTCACAAAAAATTTAAAAAGTTTAAAAATCCACGCGATTACGATACATACTCTCTATTACGTCGTCGCAGTAAATTGCTTATTTCTAAATCTTATAATAACTTTATCTCCTCAATTGAAAGTGCCTTGCAGGATAATATTAAATGTTTTTGGCGGTACGTTAATGATAAGAAATCTTCCAAGTCCTCAATTCCTAAGACAATGAAGTATGGTGATCTAGCATGTTCTGATAGTAGGGGGATATGTGAGTTGTTTTCTAATTATTTTAATTCTGTTTATCAAGGCGCGCAATCCTCCACTTCATCATTTACCGATAATACAATCTCTGCATCTTTAAGCAACTCTGTACTCAACAACATCGCAGTTAGTAAGCAGAAGATTATTACAACAATTCGAAAACTTGATGTGCGTAAGGGAGCAGGACCAGATGGAATACCACCCCTCTTTATAAAAAATTGTTGCAAGGAATTGGCGATTCCATTAACGATCATGTTTAATCAATCCCTGAAGACTGGTACATTTCCTAGGGTATGGAAAACGGCTCACATAATACCCATCTTGAAGTCTGGTGACAAATCGAGCTGTGAGAATTACCGACCGATTAGCATACTATCTTGCCTGGCTAAATTATTTGAAGCAGTAGTCTACGATACACTGTATTTTCATCTCCTTCCCTTGATTTCTCCGAATCAACACGGATTTATAAGACAACGCTCGACAACAAATCTCCTGACTTACCACTCATATTTATGTTCTGCCTTTGAAAAAAGACAACAAGTGGACGCCATCTATACAGATTTTTCCAAGGCTTTCGATAGAGTAAACCACATAATACTTTGTAATAAACTAAGTGCTTGGGGAATACATGGTAATTTACTCCGATGGATTACTTCCTACCTGTCCAACCGTAGTCAGCTTGTTGCTCTTAATGGCTCATTATCCTCACCTGTTCTAATACCTTCTGGCGTCCCGCAAGGGTCTCATCTCGGACCCTTACTCTTTATCGTATTTATCAATGACCTCATCGACAACTTAAAATGCCCATCTCTTATGTATGCTGACGACTTAAAGGTATTCTCCACTGTGGCCAATATTCAAGATGCTTATATACTACAAAATGACCTAGATTCTATAGCGAAATGGCGTGAACTTAACCAAATGACCCTGAACGTTAATAAATGTGCTGTTATAAGCTTTACGCGAAAGTTTAACAAATTAAATTTTAATTACAGTTTTAACAGTCAGGTTCTTCCTCGTGTTTCCGTCATTAAAGATCTCGGTGTTTACTTTGACGATAAATTGTCTTTTAGAAGTCATTTCGATGATATTATCAATAGAAGCTCTCGTCTCCTTGGGTTTATCTCTAGGATCACGAAGGGTTTTAAAACACCATCTAGTCTTTTACATTTATTTGAAACCCTGATTCGTTCAATCCTAGAATTTAACTGTGTCATATGGTCACCGCACTATACAATTCACATCAAACGCATTGAACGACTTCAGAAGCGTTGCTTAAGGCTGGTTTCTCTTCGTTACCACATCGGACGAAGTGGATCTAGCTACGAAAGTCTTCTTGAGAAATTTAATCTTGTCTCGTTGGAAAAGCGTCGACAGAGGCTAGAACTCATAACACTCCATAAAATTTCACGTTCACTCATCTATCCACTCTCCGTCACTACTGTCAACTGTTAATTTTAATGCTTCATTTCGCTTCCGGACTAACAAAACTTTTCTTTACCTTTAACCAGGAATAATACCTCTTTTTATAACCCCATATCTCGTTTCTGCCGTTTGTACAATGATTTATCCACAAGATTTCCCGATCTTGATATATTTGATCATCGAATAAACATATTCAAAGAACATGTCTGTCGAATCTTGAAATGATGTCCTTGTTTTGTTGTTAAAGTATTGTGTAATGTAACCATTATTTTTATTGTCTTTCTTTTATATGTAATATTAAATTATCGAATTTTTTAAATATGAATTTATTGTAATACGCTTTAGATAACTGTAAGCTGTATCCCATTGTAGTAGTAATTGTACACATTTTGTTGGGTTGCGATCTGCTCGTGAAATTGATGTGGCGCCTATGGACCCGGCAAGATCGTGGCCTGTTATGTGTACCTATTTAATTTAAATAAATAAATAAATAAATGTGTTGAACTGTGCATGTTTTTTATACAACTGATACTCACAAGAAACGTTGGTATACGCAATGACGCTGCTCGCTAGCGTGCGAATGCGTCATATATGTGCATCAATTGCACGCATGTGAATGCGATTTCTGTGTACTGTGCGTATTTTCTTTACAAACGAAAATACTTACAAGCAACGTTAGTAAACACATTCACGTGCTACGCTGTTTGGTACGGGCCATGCAGAGTAGCGCGCGAATGCGTTATCTAATGTTTGCAATTGCACGCGCGTAAATGCGTTTCCAGCATGTTGTACGTGTTTTCTACACAGAGATAAAAGTAACGTTAGAAAACGCACTAACGCCCAACGCTGCGTGTTGCGTGGCAGTATGCCAGTCGCCATACACTCGTAAAGTCCGAACCAGCGTAAGTTGATCTGACTTGTTTGGACATATTCCAAAAGCGTGTTACCCAAAATTATGCACTTCGCTGTCACATGCATGGGATCATTAGGGCTATTGGTCGTTTGGTTCTGTAGTTCTGTAAGTAATGCTTTATTTGGTTTACAGTGTTTATGTGGCTTTAACTTTATAATTCACTAGCTTACCGCCCGCGGCTTCGCCCGCTTTGTCTAAAACCTAATAAATTATATACTAAAACCTTCCTCTTGAATCACTCTATCTATTAAAAAAAACCGCATCAAAATCCGTTGCGTAGTTTTAAAGATTTAAGCATACAAAGGGACATAGGGACATAGGGACAGAGAAAGCGACTTTGTTTTATACTATGTAGTGATGTGCACTTATGGAACAAATTGAAAACTCAACAGTTTCCAATTTGTTCGAATTAATTATAGATAATAATTTATGTTCATTTTTCTGCCAGTATTCTGGCAATATAGGTATGAAATTTATTTAAATTTAGAGACAGATTACATTTTTTAATAAACGCCAACAAAAAGTTCTACAACGACGAACGTACTCTGTATCAATTGTATTTGGATGCTATAAAATATCTATTATTTATTTTGTCTAAAAAAGTTTAATACATATTTAAGTTTTAGTAAAGAGTCTTAACTAATAATTAATTTGAAGTGTAATCTACCTATCTCATCAGTGGAATACAATAGTTAAAGGCGCTACTTGAGTAAGACAAAAAGACTCGTACTTTCAATATAATATTTTGACGCTTTCATTAAAGTTGTATAATAAACACTTATAAACAGTCAAAAGCGAAGAGATTAACATCTGTTTCTTAATATACTTAGTTAATAAAGAACTACCCATGTAGAATTAATACAGAATCAAATAACTTAGGTACATTAAAATATAGATTAACACCTAAAACAAACTTATCTAGATAAGTTATTAGTACACACTCATTATAAAGTTAATTATTTCAACAAATGTTATATTGGAACACAATTATTATAGAAGAACATTAGTTTTCTAGCTAGCTCTAATTAGTATTTCAATTGAAACCTTGTATGGTTATGACCAAGGACGTAGGGCCAGTGGCGCGGTTTCAAAAATATCGCATCTGTGTCGCCTGCTCCTGGAGATTGATTATACCCTCTGACGTATTTTTTACAATTGTATGTCGTAAACTATATCTTTATTGCTCTAACTTAGGCCTTGTATCATTGTGTGGGGGCCCTAAGTTTTTTACAGACATCTCAAATGTCGAAATATTCTTTGCCTTTTTATAATGAATATTTACTGTTTTAATTATTTAGACATAGTTAATATTAGTTATTTAATGATAGGTACACAAACACATTATAAAGCTGAGAGTTTGTTTGTTTGTTTGAACGCGCTAATCTACTGATCCGATTTGAAAAATTCTTTCGGTGTTAGATAGCCCATTTATCGAGGAAGGCTACCTATAGCCTACTATATATAATCACGCTAAGACCAATAGGAGCGGAGTACTGCGGGTAAAACCGCAGGGTACAGCTAGTAATTCATATGGCTGATAGAGTACGCCCCGTAAGGCCTAAATATGGCGCTTGGATGTTGTCCAACGAATGTTGTTGATAAGTGAGAAAATTATGCTCGTAACCTAGATTGTCATCATCAATCATAATTACTAGACTAGACTTGATTTCTTTCGGGCAAGGTAATATATCAAAGGCGTATAAAAATGTGTTTTACGTGTTTCTTTTCTTTTTAGTTAAATACCTACAGGATAACGTTATTGTTTATATTAAGAATACAGATATGGTAGGTTAAATTTTGCATAGGGTTGTTTTAAAGTACTATCGTTTCTCTTTGTAAATAACTAAGCTGTCCACGCTACAATAAGTTTAAATCATGTTTCAATATCTAATGTATTGTTGTTTGTGTTTTTTGTTGGACTGAAAACATAATAAAACAGTCAAAAACATATTATAACCTGTTTCATCACTTGCTTGTAAATGCTTATAGCCATCTTTACGAATATTTTCTTAAATAATAATTTATCAGTTTACCTGCTAATACTTTACAGTGCATAATATCCAGATGCTGTGAAACTGGCTATTAGGCTTAAAATACTTACAATATTATATTAATTAGATTTCATGTTCTATTTTACAACGTGGTAAGTACATTTCTCTTGAATGTAGAGCCTACTATGAAATGTCAATCAATTTCTATGCACCAGACTTGAAATCAATCTATAGTGTTTAATTTGTTACGCAATCGTATTAATATAGAGTTTTTTTCGTATTACATAACATATTTTACAAGTACAAAGTACTTACCTATCTTGGTATCAAAAAGTAGATGAAAATATTGCTCTATGTTATAATTTTGGAATAAATTAAGTTAAAAGAAGCCTTTAGCAATTTACCTGATAGTGTTCGTAAACTTTAAAGTACACAAACCGGTTCAAGAAAGATTGTGAAGTAAAAATAATTATTAGTTATAAAATACTTACGTATTGCTGCAGGATTTATGTTATCTGAAAAAATGCAAAGCTTCATTAGAATAATAAATAACATTTACATTATTTTCTTAATTCATTAATTTTAAAATACAAATAGTACTGTTTTATCGTGCTACAGGCTTACCAATAACTCAGGCCCCGGAATCACAGACACAATAGAAAATCTATTGTGTCGTGGACCGATCGGGCCGTTCGGGGCTCAATGGGTTAAAAACTTTTTTTTTTGCTTAGTTTTGGCCAATTTGACCAATTTATATATGTACATAATACTAATTTGAAAATGCTTAAAAGGCTGAAACGAACAAACTGAACTATTAAATCAAACATAATAATTAACAGTTTTAACAAAGAAGAGCGACACCTGTATAAAATTAATAATTGAATAACTAAATGCATTAAAATAATATTATATAATTAATCAATTATTATTTCAATATGTTACTCAAAATATCATCAAATTCAACACATGTTTAAGGAAAGCTCACATTGTTTGCGCAGCTGGATAAAAACGCCTAAGTACCGCGCCGCTTTTCTTGCGATGAAATTTATTGTGAAAACATACGGAACGAGAACATGAATATAAACTACGCGGCCATCATCGGAAACATTGTATGATTTTTTTTTACTGTATCTTTCTTTTGAAGAAGATTATTATATTTAATATTTTAATGCAATTTACTAAGTAGTTAATTAAGACAGAGACTATAAAATATAAAAAAGACGTGTGGCACTCGGGGACTGCCGCGGTAAAGCTATTGCATGCTATGCCTTCAAGCCACACCTCCGCGCTCGTCGGAGTGGGGAGCGTGAGGTTTTTCGTTACGCAATTTCTGGATTCGGTCCCCGCGCTCAAGGCCCGCGATAGAAGCTATGCAATAGCTTAATATGAAGATTTACAAATAAAGCTATAACTTGCCATAAAAGGTATTTTATTGTTCTACCATAACTCTACATTACGCAATTGGTTAAAAATCTAAACAAATCTAAATTGCACGAAACATGCTATATTCAATAAAGGGCAATTACGTTACGTTATTTTATAACGAGAAGTTTGAAGAATAAATAAAGATGAAACATCTTTTCAATTGGAATCGTACAACATACAACAATTGTAACAAAATATTGTTCAAATATAAACGTCCACTGCTTGCTCTCAACAATTGGGAATCAGTTCACAAAACTTCTCATTATTATTATCATACCCAATATAATATTATCATCATCAACCATAATACGATCTAAAAATGCGAATCCCACTTCCTGAAATATTCAAGGAATTTCCGTGCTCATTTTCAAGTTACGTTCGTTAATAAATCGTCTCCGCGCGCTATATACCGTCATATATTTCAAGCTAAGATGTATTCGCTAAGGAGGTCGGGTCACAGTAATGAATTTGAGAGTTCCAGTCACTCTGAGCACTCTATATGAAATGTGAAATACTTTTTATTTTTATGCTAGTGGAGCGGATTGTTCTAATTAAATTCCCTGTGTTTTTACCTGGTGTGACGTTTTGAAATAATTGGGACGTTCAAAGATGGATGGTTGGGTTATGTTGGAGTTTGGAAGGATGAACAATATTATTTATTACTTCTTATATATATACTTGGTATAGTAATTAGTACATATACCTAATATGTTTCACTGCGATACATTATGTATATAATAGGTATTTTTGACTCCTATCATTCATCTTAAAAGTAAGTTTACATTGTAAAGTTCGTTGTTGTCAAAAAGGTAATTACGTCACATGGAATTTTTCCTCCATACATCTGATGAGACTAATCTCTGGAACCAAAAAACAAGTTACAAAATGGAGTACTAGACACATAGATGAAAATGATGTAGAGACATGACTCTGGTTTCACCGCAACGCCTACATTCTGCCTTTCTGTTAATGATATTAACAACTTCAAAGGAAAGACATTTTGTGATGACATGTCTCTTTAAAAGAGCATGGTTACATTAAAAGAATTAACGCGTGGAATGACAGTATTTTAGGTGTTGTTAATAGTAAGTGTGATGTTTCTATTTTTTCCTTATTCTTTTTTCTACGTTTAATTGTGATACAAAATTATGCTGTTAACTACAACTCCTTACTTAAATTCTAAATGCGAAAGTGTATTTTATTTGTGTCTTACTTTCACGACTCAAATGAGCTTTTCTTAATATGATATTTATATCTAGAGATAGTAAGATGGTTAGAGGGTGACATAGGCTTCTTTTTGATGAGGTGAAACATATCATTCTTATAATAATTTACTTTGACTGCACGAGCGAAGCCGTAGGCGGAAAACTAGTTGTACAAATTATTCACTTATACTAACTAACTAACTTATGGAGGAAAGTTTGAGCTGTTATGAAGCTACAAGATACAGAAATATATAGTAAGTACCTATTTATAAATGAAATAATTTTATCATATTTACTTCAATTTAATTGACCAAGTAATACAATATTAATGTTAAATAACATATTATTCAATTAATTAAGCACAAATCCTCTTGTTATATTTTGTAATATTATATAGAAATACTAGATTATTAACGTAGGATATATTATTTTCCCAATTACGGTGACATCTGTCGTATTTGTTAGCCAATACTTTTATTTTATTAGAAGTATAGTTTTTCTATTATTACGTGGGGTGTATCATTTATATTTGTATTAATGGTTTCAACCGACTTCAAATAAAGATGATCTCAATTCGATTGTATTTTTTTTTGGCTTTGCTACCTCATAACATTAGGTACCCTATAATATTATCTGTGCTCAGACTATCGAGAGGATTGGTTGTTGTGATTTTTTTATTATTTAGAAGCTGGTAACTCCCATTAAAAAAAAATAGGTTCTCACAATTTAAAAGCGGTTTAGTTAAGTTGAAAATAATTATGCATTATTTATCTTTTGTATACTGAGAGAATGTTTTGTAAAGTGGGAACCATTGTTAAAAATTTAAGAGGTCGGAGTGCAAAACTTAAAGGTTGAAGAAAAGTTTTAAGGGAAGTTTAATAAAGAAAATTTTTGAAGAATCTTTATTCAAATCTTTATTATTTACTGAGATAATAGAAATATGTTTGTAATCTAATAATATTTTACTAACATAATATATGAGCATCCAAATAGAAAAAAAAATACCTTATCTCGCGGATGCAGCTTAATGATCAATTTTTAATAATCATTAAAATGTTTTATTTATAAAGCGTTGGAATGCTCTTAAACTAAATATTTAGAACCAAATAGTAATATAATTTTAACTTGGCAAGAAAAACAAATGTTCCCTTACTATTATAAACTATAAAAGCTCAGAACTTACAGTATAATCTTACGCAATTTTTCAAACACTCCCTAGGGTCACAAAAAGCGTGTTTTACGTAAGCAATCGTCACCCTTCACGAGACGTCCGCGTCGGGTCCATCGCACATCCCTAATCTGTATTTAATCGACCGACTACGAATGTGCTAGTCCGTGAAACCTGTCAACCCTAGCCAGTTTATAGGTTACATTTTTATAGTGATGTTATAAAGGAGAGGCTTGTTTAGCAATTTTTTTAGTCCAGCGAAGCATGTATTTAAGTTGTCTCTGAATGTATTGAAGTTTTCTGTATTATTTTTAAGCTATTGCATAGCTTCTATCGCGGGCCTTGAGCGCGGGGACCGAATCGAGAAATTCCGTAACGAAAAACCTCACGCTCCCCACTCCGACGGGCACGGAGGTGTCGCTTGAAGGCATGCTATGCAATAGCTTTACCGCGGCAGTCCCCGAGTGCCACACGTCTTTTTTTTTTGTTTATTATTTTGAGTTATTTGTAGTGTATCTTGGAAATAAATACGTTCTTTTGGTGGTTTTTGTTTTGAATAAAAATGGCTGAAATATATCAACACTCCTTATTTTTAAAACCTTTTTATTAGCTTAATATGTATGTTTATAATTGTATGTTTGTTTATTATGCCTCCATGGATCGATGACAATACATGCAATAATTTCATGAGTTTATCTCATTAAAGTGTGTTTTTTTAATTTTTATCTAGCTACTAGCTATATTTATTCTCAAAGCAAACCTTTGTCACGTAGCCTATTGTACCGTGGAAAGATAGAAAGGAATAAAACAATATACTTTGTATTATTTATTTTATTTTCTATAGCATTGTTTGAAACTGCGAAATGACTGGCACTGAAAATAATAGAAATAGTTTTTGTTCCGTAGCACAATTAAAAAACATTCAATTGAATGCAGTTTCTATTTCTTTGTTTAATGTTTTTAATTAAATGCGCCGTTAATTATTAAAAACAGATTATCTAGAACATCTTTTTCCTGCCATTTCACATGTCATCTTAATTTTGAGCATATTGTGACACTAAAGACTATCGAAGCTAAAATCGAACATAGTGGCACAAGTTTGTATTCTTTACATTTTTACGTTGCTTTGATATTCTGTTTCTACTCTATATACTACACTTTACATGACATTAATCAGTATAATGTTCCTGACACACATGCCTCCTTATTTCACAGTTTGAGTCTGAAAAGCAATTTTTTGGGTCAATTACGGAACAAAATTGTACGCTTGTGTAAACATTATTATGGTTAATAGTAGAGATTCTGTCACCAAAATAAAATAAAGTTAATAATACTTTTGAATTTATGGTGTTATTGCTATATCTTATATATAAAATTCTCGTGTCACAATGTTAGTCTGCATACTCCTCCGAAACGGGTGGACCGATTCTCATGAAATTTTCTGTGCATATCGGGTAAGTCTGAGAATCGGCCAACATCTATTTTTCATATGTACCACGGGCGAAGCCGGGGCGGGCCGCTAGTTATTTTATAAATATATTGAATTAGTTTTACGATAGTTTATTACAATTAAATATACTCTCTCACTCTCTCTCTCTCTCTCTCTCTCTCACTCACTCATACACACATACACACAATCATATAAAATGTCACTCCGACACATAAAATTAAAATGTGTATTGACATTATAACCTCTTACTGATTTTCAAACGAAATATACAGGTAAAAAAAGAAAATCGCAAAGGGAATATACAGGGTGATAAGAATTCGAGATTACACAAGTGGCTAACTAGGGTGACTGCAATTCAGACACCCTCGATCCTCAAGCTTCTTGCCATACAAAGGCGAGCATCCTACTTGAAAAATGATCACCTGTATACATATTTTTTGTATAAAATAGCTCTTAAGACAAAGGCAGAAAGGCCAATATGGTTTACTTTTAGTTCGATCGTAGTACTGTGAAGGTTCTCGATTTTTATTGAATGTTGGGTTTTAGATAATCCTGGTTTCGTTTTTTTTTTATTATTCTTGAATAAAAAGGAAATTATTCCCGTATTAAGCTTAGGTTTTCGTACAAAAATAGATTGATCTTTTCTACGTCTTACTCTTCTATAATATAAAAACAATCGCACAATGTGTTCGTAGCTAGCGCATAACTCGAGAACGGCTTAACCGATTTCGTTAATTCTTTTTCTATAATATTCCCTGAATTACAAGGATGGTTTTT
Source organism: Colias nastes (assembly GCA_907164665.1). Taxonomy (NCBI): domain Eukaryota; kingdom Metazoa; phylum Arthropoda; class Insecta; order Lepidoptera; family Pieridae; genus Colias; species Colias nastes. Next base: position 39,167 of record CAJQZM010035844.1, on the reverse strand, counting down.
ATGGAGAGAAAACGTAAACATGTTCCACGGGTGAAGCCGGGGCGGACCGCTAGTTATATATAAATAATTATAATATAACACTGTGACTTCGCCTGAAAACAGAAGCATGGCAAACATTTATCACACTAATCGATGGCTGGATGTATCTTTGTTATTCTTTAACATAAAAACTACTACACAGAATTGAATGAAAATTTACAAGAATATAGGTTATATATCAGAATATCACATGAGATATAGAAATACTTGATTTTATATGCGGCTTCGTCCGTAGGTGAAACTGCGCGGCACAGAAAAATACTAAAATTTGCTGGCGGGTTCGTCCACGGCACAGCTAATATGTTATATTTATTAAAATTCTATAACTTTTCCGGGTTACCAGCAATTAAATTAAAAGTCCAAAATTCGAATTAAGATTAATTCCAAAAAGCACTTAAACCCTAACGTCACACGTATCTCATACCAAAATCCGAACCGTTTTCAGGATTTTAATTTGTCAGTGACGCGATGTTAATGGAGTATTTCAAACTGGACCGTGACTCGGTGGAATTTTAGGTTTTCATCGTCGCCATTTATAACGTTTTTTCAATTAAAAATGTAGGATAAGGTGTTTTTGGAATGAGGCTGCAATATTTTTAGGTAGTTGTTTACTTGCTGGTCTGTAAATGGCAATTTTTCTTTTGTTTTTATTTTTTAATGTAGTTTCTCAAATAACCATTTTAAATTATACTTGTAATTGTAAAACATAAAGTTTTGTATTAAATAAACAGTAAATCAACATAGACTATAAAATAAATTGAATAAAAAACATGTTTTTTGAGAATAGAAACAGAAGCTACGTGATAGTTAGCAGTTTAAAAAATATAAACCCTTTATTTAAACCAATGTACGCATGTACGCATAAAATAACTGCCTTTTCATAGATTTGATCGGAGAGATATGAAAAGAACACTTGATTGAAATCTAAATATAGCTATCAGAAAGATCTATCGATTTTACTCAGGGCCTCATAAACCGCGCCTAGTAATTTCTTAAGGGTAGACACAAACACGAATGGGTATGTTTAGAATGATCTGACTTCAAGAGTATACTTATAATCAATTTAATTTATTTTTATGAGATATCTTTTTGATTTTTTTTTCCGAGCTAAAAAATATTATCATTGCTTGGCTCGGTTACCTCAGAAACGGGTGGAACGATTTTGATAATTCTTTTTACTTGAAAGCTGGGGCCTGTCCTGACCTGTACCATTGAAATGTGCTTCACTCCTCAAAATTTTATGGCAGTTTTAAGGCTTTTGTTTAAAAAATAATTATCATATAAAAGAAAGAATGAGGTTAATACCCTATAATGATTGATATATCATATCTAAATCTTATATATAAAAATGAATCGCAAAATGTGTTGGTAAGCGCATAACTCGAGAACGGGTGGACCGATTTCGATAATTCTTTTTTTATTATATTCCTTGAAGTACGAGGATGGTTCTTATGTAGAGAAAAGGTAAATATGTACCACGGGCGAAGCCGGGGCGGACCGCTAGTAAATAATAAGAAGAATTGTACAACAAAGAGCCTTTAAACTTCACATTTGTCGTTTGCAATTACTTATTTACCGTGTTGGTCTTTAATTAGCTGCAGTTAACTTCACGTAGCGTGTCTTGGCTCCAATTTCAGTTTAATCACGATCAACTGCCACGTCTTTATTGGCTTTAGTTCTAGTGACGGATGTTTATAAATGGTAGTGGGTTTCGAATAATGCTCAATGTTGTTGGATAGAGTTGTTCTTTTGTTAGTTGGGTAATACAAGAAGAGTTTAATAGAAATAGTATTTAGTTGTTTCCTTTTTGATAGGCCTAAAATTTAATAAGCTTTTCGATATACCTTAATTTTGATGAGCTTTTCGAGAGATTGAAATGTAAAATCTCGGTTCTATTAATTAATAGTATTTTAAAATTCAATTGTTACTTTCGTCGTTTAATTAACTATCTATGACTAATTAATAAACTGCGATGCTTATTTCTGATGAAAGTCAAAATACTTTTTCGATATTATCTATGCATGAATGAAGCAGAAAACAAAAAACTATAAACATATTCCTGCAATATTTTTTCGACCTACCTCAATGATAATATGTATAAAATACAATACAACAACTATATACAGGTAAATTAGCTTGGAGAAATTTTTGCATATGTAGTGGTGTGT
>CAJQZM010035844.1:16922-31960 GCA_907164665.1 Colias nastes | reverse complement strand
TCCTGTTACAAATGACTCGAAATTTTGTGTCAATATCTCCCGGTCTAAGTTTAATTGTTAAATTTTGTATTTGTTGATTGTTGTTATTATTTGTATTGTTATAATATTTGTTGAAGTGTTTTTTTTGTGTAAGTGTTGTAACTTTATATTGTTAATTCAAAATGGCTCCAGTGTTAAAACATGGTCGAGGCAAGCCTTTGACTTCTCAAACTAAAGAATTAAACTTTAAATGTCGTTTCTTTTTCAGGTTAGTAAATTTTTCATTTTAGTAACATTGTTAATGTAAAAGTTATACGTATGTTAAATGTGCAAATATTAAAATAAAGTCTCATCTTTTTCAGAGGAGAAACACATATAGTTTAATTTAAAATCCCTTATATATATAAAATAAAAACTAAAAATAAAATGTTGTTTTATTTCATTTGCTGACCATACACTACTACAAACGCAAAAATTTCTCCAAGCTAATTTACCTGTACAAACAATGAGAAATCATGACATAATGGTAATATGACGTGTGTATGTATGTCACACCTGATTAAGTTTGCTACACCTTGCCCTTAATCGACCACAAATGTGTATTCCACATAAATGGAAGTAATTTATGATGAACTTCCCCTTAATAAATAATCCCATTCTTGCCTGTTATTCTTTTATTTTTTCTCACAATTAACTAGGACTTTTATCTTACGAATTACTGACGACACGTGTAAAACAAAAACATCTTTCTTTGGCTTCTTCACATGAAAAAATAGAAAACCTCTTGATCCAGAGTCGCTCTTAATAAAACATATACTTAGCTATATATATCACATGGTTTCGTCTTATATTGTGTTTCTCGTTAACTCATACCGTAATTAATCGTTCCTTTGATTAATTATAATCATCAAATGTATCATAAGAGACATTTTCTCTTAATAACGGAAAATGTTTTAGACTTGGAAAATTAATGCATAAGTAATTTTGTCGTTTATATTATTTGCTAGAACCATTTATTAGATATTTAGGGGTGACTGGTACCACATGGCACCAATTTTGTTCGTTAGTAATTTTGCTAAACAACTATGAATAAAATTAATAACATCTAATAGAACCCAAATTAAAACTCCATTAAACATGAATAAGAATCTAATTGATTCACTTTAGATTCACTGTAAATCATCATTCACTCAATTTAAATCACACTCAATTCAGTCCATCTGATGCAGAGCTACGTTATACTACAAACAAATAGGTAAATAGCCTTAGACGCAATGATACAGTTATTTTTATTTGAACTAAAATTGTAAAGTAAACTGATTAAGTTGATGGGCAAACGGCTACGAAATAATGTTGTAGAACCTTTGTCAATAAAAAATAAATTTTAAGCAAATCATAATTATATTTTCGTAAATATTTCCCACTTTTAAGGTTTAAATACGTCATGCGAAAATATTCTTATATGGCGAAATTACATCTACATAAAACATACTTTTTTAATTTGGAGGGCGGAACTTTATATTAGAATCAGATATGGGGAAAAGTTTATCATATAGAAACCTTCGGATTTTGTAAATTCTGCGTAAAGGAAATCATGACGTGGCGCATAATAAATGATATTAAATATCTAGATATTTTTTTAATTCAAATTATTATATGTTAATGAAAAAAAATACACATTGTTAATTGTTATATTCACGCTTTACCTCTGGAAGCAGTTCATACATTTTGATAAACACGAAGCAATCAAATATGTAAATAATTTGATAGACACAGGGTAGATAAAACCTTGAAGAAGGTCATAGGCTATTTTTATCTGAAGAACAAACAATGTTGCTCTCTCATCTATGTCGATAGCTTAGTCCTCGAGCTTAACGTTAGAATTTTATTATATTTTTCTATTGTTTTGGTCTTTATTATTTACCAGCTGTACCCCGCGTTTTAACCCACAGTGTTCCGCTCCTGTTGGTCTTAGCGTGATCATATATAGCTTATAGCCTTCCTCGATTAATGGGCTATCTAACACCTAAAGAATTTTGCAAATCGGACTAGTAGTTCCTGAGATTAGCGCCTTCAAACAAACAAACTTTTCAGCTTTATAATATTAGTAGATTTCACGAACTGCGTGAGTTTTTACTGAACATGAAAAAAATACAATGAAGTAAAGCGTCTATCTATCTACAAAAATTCACAAAGATTTGTGCGAATAAGTTCATAAGATTTTGAACTGATCCGTTAAAGTATGGTGATAAATTTTAAAGTTTCAGAGAAATCATTTCATAGGGCACAGGGTATTTTTGCGTGCGCCGGGTAAACTGGGTAATAAGGTTACATATAAAACAATATGGTAGAATTATTAGTTTTCTTTTATGGTTGAATACATAGGAGCATTAAGTACCATTTATACTAATATAATATTAGAATACGTGCTTCTAAAAGAAAGCTATCTAAATTAACAAGTTAACAAATGCTGAAAATAATAAGTTGGTGAATCCATACTATATCAAAAGCATATTCATTTAATTTACGAGTCAAACTTTTAAACTCTTCAAATATTTGTTCATATGGAGATAATACCAATTCAGCATTCGTGCATTTTAGCCCATTTGCAAACATATTGGTTCCGTATATTCCACCCTTCTACTAAGTGAATTACGGAACATGGCATTCGGGAATATATTTTAGCATTCCGTACCGGGGCATGGGGAGTAGGGAATGCTTTTGATCGCGTTTTTAAGATCTTTTGTTCGATATTTAATAGTGAATTGTTTATGATGAGGTATCCTGGCAATCACGATACTATAAGGGCGATACTAAGGGCCTAAGGATGCTTTCCCACCAATAGTGTGCGAGGATGTGTAGCGAGTAATGTGTTTGTAAATGACCAATAGTATCGCTTCAAACGCTAAACACTTCAAACTTAATGAAGCGATACGATTGGTTATTTACAAACACATTCCTCGCTACACATTCTCGCACACTTTTGGTGGAAAAGCACCTTTAATGTCTATGATCAGTCGTCATTGTAGATGTTTATTCATAATCGTCGTAACGGGAGCACACATCGACAATCATTTGTTGGGCCAACGCTGCCTATTGTGAAGAGGGCCCATGATAGTGAATTAATTATGTTGAGGTATCCTATGTAATATTCGTGAAAAATTAAAGAGTTGTTTGTGCGTGTAACTTGAGGATGTAAAAAATATAGATACTGTATCAATGCTATATTTTATTCTACATTTTAACCATATTTATATAACGACGGGATATGAAAGTTAGATAATAAATAATGATACATTTTAAAGTATTGATATTATAATTTCATTATACAATGTAAATTTGAAAACTCTGTAGAGGCACAGGTAGAGGTAATTATTAACAAGGTACAAAGAATAAGGTAAATTTTCATAATCACCCTTTTCCAACAATATCATAGAGTAAATTAAAGATATTATTATGAAAAGAAAAGTCAGAGTTTGATAACTCGCCAGCTGATAACACAAAATGAAATCTTAAAAATCACAATCTGAATTATTAAAGGTTTTTACCGCAACCTTCCTAAATTTATGATCTCATTTCCTTGCTACGAGTCAATGTTAAACCTTTACAATGATTGGGGATGTCTAGTCGCGTGGAAAAAGGAATAATTGATTTTGTCGTGGTTGGAGGCTTTATTTATGCACCGGTTACCATGGCAACGGTTTATGTATTTATCACTTTATCAACTAGTGATAGTAAGTATTTAGTAGTAAAGTATTTAGCACACCCCGGACACTCCATACAAAATTATCGTTTTGACAGTCACACTGTAGAGACTACAAATGTGTGTGTTAACGCTTTATGGTTGGCACATTTGTGACTAGCGTAAAAAAAAATTCGCATTTTTATGATGAAATACATCCGTAAACAGCACAATATCTAACCATTTTCTACGAAAAACGATAATCACAAATCCAAAATAATAAAATTACTTTAAGTCAATTTGATTAATGTTGTCAATCTTCGTTGCGTATCGTCCTTGCAGAAAAATGCGGACCATTTTTAGGCTGATCGTGCGGGGTGAGGTAAGTGTTTAATTTTGGCGGGAGGCGGAGAGTGTCCGTTCTGTAGCGTTTAGCTACTATTATGTATTCTGTGGTATTTAGGTCAAATACTAAGAAGCATCAAAGCGAATTTGTGGTACTCTCATAAAATATTTAACTTATATTTGATATTTGAATCTCCTATTCTCATAAAATACTAACTGTTGCTACAGTTCCACTTGGTTAGATTTTAAATGTATTTTGCGTACACCAAATTTAAAAACAGTTATTATACTAGATTGTCCACGCAGGGACAAATTCAACAACACCAAATTCATTAAAATCTGTTCAGTCGTTTTTGAGTTATAAGTTGTGTAATTAATACGGCTCTTATACATAATATAGAAACGATGACTCGTCACAAGTTTAAGTGAAAAGGTTTACTTTAACTTGTTTGTTTTTAGTAGGTAGTTAAGTTAGGACTGTTATTCTCACTTTAATCAAACTTTGGTGTTAAGTTTCAACTTACCAAATTAGTAAGCGCATGATGCAACGAAACTTAATATTTGTCCGAGCCAAAGTTTAAAGCAGCTAATTAGATCAAACTAGAGTAAAGTATACTTTACTAGCTCCTCTTCCCGGATTTACCCGGGTTTAAATGTTTAAATTAAGGTAAACTAAATAATTATCTTTTACATAAAACTAAATCGCCTTCAAATTGTTAACTCTGAGGTAACAAACACCAAAAAAAATATAGTCAAATTCAGAACCTCTTCCTATTTTTTAAGTCGGTTGAAAAACATACTCGCTAACTTTACTATCATAGTTTTATAGGTTTTCCGAAACGTATTCCAAAACCTTTCAAAATCGCGGCCTTTTCATATGCATTAGGTATTAATAATATAATAAATATGTTTGATCTATTCTAGATAATAAATAGTCTAGGACATAACAATTTACTTCGATCTCGAAGTTTACAAAAAATACAGTTAAGTCATATTATCAAAATATCTTATTTCTAAAGTAACGTAGCAAAAGCCCCAATTTAAAGTTATTCATAGAAACGTCTTAATACAACTTACAGTGTCTATGAAACTTGTAAGCCAAATTAGTCCTTATATGATGTATTGTAGATATTTATCCCGAAGTTTGTAGTAATCGCATTAAACGGAGACTGTATTACATGTTCTTACTGTATATTATTTCCTTGTACATGAACGAAGTTACTAGAATGTTTTAAGCGATTTAATAGTGGTAAATAGTAAATACTACAACTTCAACTACCAGCAGCATGCCGGTAGTGGAATTTTTTAAAATTATTTTAAATTCTTCGTTTTATGCATATTATTTACTAGGTTTCCGCCCGCGGATTCGCCCGCGCAGTCAAAGAAAAACCCGCATAGTTTCCGTTCCCGTGGGATTTCCGGGATTGCGTCATTTTCCCGGGAAAGTAGCCTATGTCCTTTCTCAGGTATCAAGTTATCTCCATACCAAATTTCATGAAAATTGGTTCAGTAGTTTAGGCGTGATTGAGTAACAGACAGACAGACAGAGTTACTTTCGCATTTATAATATCATATTATTATTATTTAAAAGAACAGAAATCAGAATTTTAATAACTCACCACATTGTAACTGTAACGCTATAGATATTGTAGATTATCAAACATACCTGGGTGTTACTATTGATAGCAGACTGAACTGGCAAGAACATATTAACGGAGTGTGTGATAAATTGAGGTGTATCCTGGCTAAATTTTCGATAATTAAACACAAAATTCCCTACAAAACTTTATTATTGCTTTACAAATCACTAGCCGAATCAATAATCTCCTATGGATTGTCTAGCTACGGACGGACTTGTAAGACCAATCTTGACAAAATTTATACACTCCAATTAAGATTACTTAAAACGATCGTTCCATATAACATTAAGGCTAAATATAAAAATGACTATCGTAAATTATTTGAACTGTGTAAAATCATACCGATACATGAAAAAATTAATCTAACACTTTTAAAAGAGGAATTCTTTAATATTGACATAAACAAAATTAAAAAAACGCCTCATAATAATATAATAACTCGTAGCGTCACAAACGTTATGCTAAGACTTCCATCTTTTACAAACCTTCACGGGAAGAGAACGTTAAATTATATGGTACCCTGTCTCATCAACAAACTACCTATATCTTTAAGAGATTCAATTACTCACAAAAATCTAAAATTCAAACTAAAGCAATACTTTTTAGTAAATATAAATAAACTATCATAAAAAAAAAAACCTTCTAATAACTCTAAAATATAATTAAACTGTTCATTCATAAAATAATAAGAACTTATTACTAATTTTATCTAAATATAAATACAAATAATACAAAATTATAGATTCACGAAAGGAGCATACTGTATGTTTACACGGCCAGCAAGATTACCGATGTCGCTCGTCACTAAAAATTTTCTAAGTACCCTCATTAGGATTAAGAACTAACAATAAGTATTAAAACATATTATGTAGCGGTTTGTGGGCTTATGGTGCACAGAAAAACTTGAATGAGTTTATGATTGCATCAATGTAAATTATATCATCTAAGAATTAATATTATGTTAAATAAATAAATAAATAAATAAATAAATAACAATTTTCAATTTAAAATTTTGCAGTAACGTGATTAAAAATGTTTGAAAATTTATTGATCATTTTACTCAACACGTAGATACATTACATTTTAAACATTTCCTATTTTAATCGTATTTAAAACATATTCTAGACTGACCTTAATGCAAGGGTCAAGAGGAAAGCCCCTAAGCAAATATGCGACCTTCTTGTCGTGGTTGATCGTGATTAGATTCTACAAAGTGCAATCGAATTTTCCTGATAAACTTAGTCAAAGTCAACTATTTATTTTGTTATAGGACAAATGAACAATAAGTAGAGTTAATATTCAAAATATATCAATTATAAAAGTTTCGTTCAAAAGATATTGCCAATAGAGCGTAAAATTAATTATTTCTAATAAATCAGTTTTTATATTGTTGCGGTTAGTTTAGGATGGTTAATAGAAAATTTAAATTCTGTAATTATTCTAAACAATACCATAATTAGGTATATAATATCCTTATAATAATACACACACGTTATGAATATTGCAAAAGACGATGCAGTCTCCCATAATAATTATTACACGACAAGCCTTTGCCCGCAGAATTAAAAAAAAACATGTTCCTTCATCGATTTTCCCGCGTAATTAAACGTCAAACGATCGTTAATGGCGCCAAACAAAAACAAGCGAACCCGTGAAAGTGACGCGTGATGTACGTGCCTGAAATTAAAATGTTTCTAGTAAAACACGTTAGCGATTTGGTTAATTTTTTAGCCAAATATTTTTACACACGTTTTATTTTACTATGCAGAATACAAATGAGGCAAAATTATAATGTTTTCTTAACGGTGATAAAATTTGAATAATGACTTGGGCCAAAAATACTTTTTCATAAAATCTAGAGATTTGAAAGGACTAGTTAATACAATTACTAACGATTTATTGTTATCATAATAATTATGCCGTCCTTTAACTAAAAAGCCGTTAACCCTCAAATGGTCAATTTTCAGTTTTAAATGTAGGGTGACAAAGTTCAAAATTCTCTATCTTTCTGTCTAAGAATCATTTCTCTAGCATTAATAGTTATAGAGATATGAAAATATTGTGAGCCGTTAAGTGACACAATTTTCGGCGATTCCTTAACTTGAAAGCGTCTAACCAACACTACTTCGCTAAATTTCCTTTAAAGTACCTTAACCGCCAGATTTGATAATTATTTTTTAGCTTTTTACTTGACTAAAAGTACGTCATCAGATTATACTTGACTATATGGACGCAAAATGACTGTAACTGCTTTGTGATATGCTTTCATATAATAATTCCAATGGAAATCCTTACCTTATTTGCAGTTACTCGCCCTTAACGCTTTTTTAGTTAAGTAACTTTATTAAGGAAAAATTCTAATTACACTTTTTTGCTTAGCTACAAAGCAGCTAACCCTCATTTTTTAGCTAAAAGGCAGTTATCCGATTCTGGTGATGCATCAGTTTTGGGGATGAGAGTGATGCTGTAATTGTGTCGCTCCCAAGCAGAGTACCGATTGCTTTTGATTTTCTTTTACAAGACGATGATATGATACTTTTTTCTGATCAGGTTTACTAAGTTTAATACAATCTAGCAGCTAAATTACGGAAAATATAACAAGTCAAAGTTACGAAAATTTGGTAGGTAATGGTTACGACAGTGCGAACTTTCAATCGTACTTCTCTGTTTTTAGTCTCTGTAACCGAGAAAGAGGACATAGATAGTCTGTGCTATTTATTAATGATGTAATTTACCCCTTGGGTGGAATTAGTAATCGACTGTCAAGCAATGTACTAGAGATGGTGATACAAAAATTGTTATGAGTAGGACACTACCTTTGACCCGCTGGCGGGGAGTCCATTTTGCCACTATTTCTATTTTTTCTTTTCTTTATATTAGATTATTAAGATTAAGATTTGTATTTTTTTACATGGTAGCAAATAAAAAGTTTTCTATTTCTACCTCCTGCTATTTTCCACATATTCTGGTATATTATATTTTCTGAATGTGGATGAAAGAGTCTTCTAATCATTTGATAATCGGTTCTACATTATTTATTAAGAGCATCCCACATGTAAGATCTTGAAGCTCTATTGAAACCAGGATGTTTTTTTTCAAAAGCCTCGCGCACAAGTCTTATTTTTTTTTTCAGAAAACGATTTATGTTTACATTGTTTGTTGTCCTATTTGTACTCACATATCCGTGACTCGTGTGATGGCTTCGCAGAAGAGTATTTACAAAATAACGTTATAATTGCAATTCTAAATGAAAATACGGTTCCAAAAAGAAAAGCGAGAAGATTTATCTCAATATTAACCCCTTAATGAGCCTCTGTAATGAAATAAAAGTGAACATGACGTGATAAAAAAGGTTAATTTTATCAAAAACTTAAAAGAGTCATTTAGTAAAAGAGTTTAAAATGCGAAAACCATTAATTTAGATAGTGTTTAAATCCTTAATACTTAAATCTAAAAGCTTTTGATCCTTTTCCTTTCCATTGGTTGACCTAGGGGATGTAATTACCGAGAGCAAAGCCTCAGACAGCAGCAAATTTTTAACATAAGTAAGATTAAAATCTAGTACAACTATATAGAATCGTAGTACAAAAGCATCCAAAAGCCCTTAACCGCTGATTATAAAGTTTTTGAAATATAAATTAAAGCGAAAGTCATAGCTTAAAAGCAGTTATAGTAGCTTAACGACGTTTTAGGTAAGCATTTTATTAATAAATTAAAAAAAAATCACAAAATGAAAATAAAAATACTAAATTACTTAGCTAAAAAGTCGCTATGGTATGTCAACGGCCGTCTTGTCCAGTAAAAAGTTAAAATTTTCAGATTATATGCTGAGCTAAACGAGAAAAAGTGAATTTAAAAATAAATTATTACAGTGTCTGGTTAGAAACTATTATTTATATATAATATAATTAAATGTCGATCGATGTATCTCACAATAATTATTCTAAGTGTCATAATTTTTAAGAAATAACGATTTCCCTGTTTTTTGCCTTTTACTCGAAACTCACTTCGTTGGCTTAACGGCTTTCTAGTTAAAGGACGGCAGATTATTTTATAGGCAAAGTATTTGGCTTAAAATTTGAAATTGACGCTATTACGGGACCTATGAATACATCAGTATTGTCCAAACAATGCACTTTAACAACAGTTGTTAGTGCCTAAGCAAATTTTATGCAGATTGCCTATTACCGTTAGTCAAAGCAAATATATTTGCACATTCAGAACATATCGGTTTTGTCAATATGATCACACAATTGTGTTTGATGGACGCCACATCGATTGGCAAGGTAAAATGCATATCACGTTACACGAATTGGCAATAGAGTAATTATGTAATTAATTAAAATAAAATTAATGATTAAACCATCTATGTACTATACATGACTATGTAGTCAAATTTGTAATATGCGGTCTGTATAATATTATAAACGTTGAATTTTCAGTTTTAAAGATAATGTTCTAATGAAGGCAAAAAATATATAATTGCATTCTACTTTTCTCGTTTCAATTTATTGCCATATCTTGACTGCAGATTTAGTTATCACGTATGCAAGGTATCGTTAAACAAATACACTGCAACTTAAAAAAAAAAAACATTTACTTAACCCAATATACGTGAAAGCTGTTACACGTCGTTTACATAATATTAAAAAGGCATGCAACCCTCAAGCGCGATAACAAAGACCTAATTAGTGCCGGCGAAAGATTTCACGAGTCATGAATATTAAACTGGGTAAGGCATTTTGTAAGCTGATCACCGTTGGGAACCACGTCACGTACAAGCAATGAACAATGACAGCTCCTAATCGGACCTCTTACACAACCGATGATCTTCAGTTAGGGGGCCAATGTCACACGCTCGGCCAGAATATCGATGACACATCCGGAGTCTACGGAAACTCAAAAATCACATGTTTATATCCCTATATATACGCTTTCGGCATTTGTGTCAGCATCATTCGGTAGCCAACCGTCGAAGTAACAACAATGAATACTTTCGTGTGTGTTCTCTTGCTCGCAGCAGTTGCGGTGGCTGAGCCGCCTAGATACCGCTTAGACAGATTCAGATCTGCGAGACAAGAAGTCGAAGGCAGCGGTGGTGACGCACCCTACCCAGCGGCTGGCTGGAGACCAGCGAAGGCGTTTGACTTACCCAACCGCCAAGAAGTTCCACCATCCACTTCCTATGGTGTGCCAGCTGACAGCTACGGTGCTCCCTTCAACACATACGCACCACCACAACCAGAATACGGAGTTCCAGAAGAACCAAAAGAAAACGAATACTCTGAAAACGTCGAGCAAAAGGAAGACACAAACGCAAAACTCGAGGAAGCACCAAAGAAAGACGCTGAAGTAATCAGCTCTCAGGGCGCTTACTACGTTTTGCTGCCAGGATCGCAGCTTCAAAGAGTTCAATTCCAAACCGAGAATGACATCAGGAACATGGCATATACCGCAAAGCTGCAATACAAGAGCGAGGACAGAGCACCAATTTTTGTGTACACGGTACCACAGATACAGAATGCGGCATACGTGCAGTTAATATGATTGGCCTTTACTACAGTGTATCGTTACAAATGAACGCTTCGTAGTGACAGGATTTGCTGAATATCAGCTCTACCAATTATACCCGATATTACACTGTACTGTTATGTGATGATTTCTGGACTCTGGATAACCGTTTAATTGTACAAAATTTCTGTATCAAAATTGTATTCTACGAATTGCGCGCATTTGTACCGAAATATTTATTTTAATTTATCGAAATAAACGACAACTCATTAGCGAATATGTTTTTTACTCCCTAAATTCTTTAATTTGACTTATTGATTACAGATTCAGTTTTATGCATGATCTATATTATAAACTTAACTATTTTCTTACTACATTGTACACTTTTCCCATCAATTGATGATATAATATTCATTTCAAAAAGAGTTACGCTTGAAACATAACCACATACATAATCGCAGTATACAAGATGGCCCAATACTCCAAATTTTGTAAAACAATTTTAATAACAATAACACCACGCAACTCATTATACAAACAACAACGTAATAGTCTGACCCACATAGTATTTAAAAAAAAGAAAAGACGCATCGAATTCAAAAGAAATTGTTTACAGCAGGACCAAAAGACTTCTTGTAGAACTAACTAATGTTCCCGCGGTTTTAGCCGCATTACTCCGCTCCTATTTATCGTAACGTTATGATCATGTTATGATATAAAGCTTATAGCCTTCCACGATAAATGGATTATCTAACACTGAAAGAATTTTTCAAATCGGACATGCAGTTTGTTGCTGAGGTTAGCGCGTTCAACCAAACAAACAAACTCTTCAGCTTTATCTAGTATCGATTCATGTATCAGCTATATAAATGAACGTGTATATTACTTATATAGTATAAAGTACATTCTCATTCCTATAGAAGATTCCAGAAAGCTTATCAACCTATTATCGATTTAAAAAAACACAATTGCAACGCTGCTGCAGTAATCGTATCATCGATTTAATCTCTTTAAATGTTGAACGAACTCTAGTCCTTTGAAATTAGATACCAAAAGGTTATTAAAGGTATAGAGGAAACTAAAAAATCGTCTAGGGTTCCGTCTAGAGGCCATAAAACTGCTAATTTATCCAGGATTTTAATTAGTGTAACATGGCGTCGATAGCGTGGAGAGAATTTTAAGTGACCAATTAGATTTTACTATAATAATGTTATGCTTAAGAACAGAAATTCTAAAAGTAAAAGCTCTGTATTCACTTCAAGTTAATTTGATATCTGTTTCACATACATCGGCTTTTATTTCATGTTCTGTTTCTGATTTAGTTTATAAAACTATTTGTAAATTTTTGTTAATAATAATTTAATTTCCACTATTTGTAAAAAGCGCGTATTTATCTTATAAAATTTTAATAACTTTAATATGTTATGGTTGAATAATCAGATTTATTTATTTGTAAATTAATGAACCACTGAAATGTGAATTAATTTTAACACACTGAACTCAGTAATTAATACAGTATATATATAGCAATTAATAATCAACATTATTTTATAACAGCAGTATGCAGTTTATACTGAAACTTACAATATAAATCCATTATTTGTTCATAAAAATGAAATTTACTGACAACTTAATTGGTGTGTTCATTCTGGCGAATACGATGCATTCGCCATTTTTGCTACTTTATACACTTCTAGCTTCCCGCCCGCGGCTTCGCCCGCTTTGTCTTACCTAATAAATTATATACTAAAACCTTCCTCTTGAATCACTCTATCTATTTAAAACAACCGCATCTAAATCCGTTGCGTAATTTTAAAGATTTAAGCATACAATGGGACATAGGGACAGAGAATGCGACTTTGTTTTATACTATGTAGTGATTTAATATTTTCTCAAAAAAGAATTGCTTGTTATTTGAGAATATTATGATCTCTATTTATTTTAAAAGTATTTTAATATTAAAATATTAATTACAAATTACTTTTATTCTGCTTATAAGATAGGTTTTAGGAGCGAACATTTCAATTTGATTTGAAGAAATGGTTTTGTGAATAAAGCCTACGGACTTATCTATATATAAGTGCCACAATCATTTTTTTTTAAATACACTCAAAACACTTCTGTACATAATATGTAATATATTATATAAATAGTGTGTACTCTCAATTGTTCATAAATTGTTATAAAAAAAAAATTGGTTGTCTGTAAAGTCGATTTACTGACGATAGTTGAACGTGACAACGTCCGATTGTGCTTCTTTGTCACTCGTTCCGCGCTCTCGCTTGCACTTCAAGCCTTACATGGAACGCCTCAGAGCGAGGTAACGCCGCATGAGTCATGTTTTTTCGTGCGTGCAGCCGGCTCTATCGAATTATAAGACGTTGTCACGTCAATATTGTCAAACGACACAATAATATACCGAAATCCTCCACTTTTTACGCTCAACTAGCTACCAACACTCGTCTCTAAACAGTTAAAAGACAGTTAAATCGACAGCACTATCCTAAAAGCAGAACAAAGGAAATGGAAAAGGAACAAATCGTTTTGTATACGAGAGACTGGGCGCAAATAAAATTGACGGTCTTTGTGCATGTGACATAGGAGTATGAGTCTAATTTGGCTGTGTTGAATAATATAAATATTTACCTGGAATAATATGTTAATAATGATAAATATTATGTTAAGTATGATAATGTACGGATAGTAACAACTAATTTTATAAACGCAAGAGTTTGTAAGAATTTTTGGATGTTCATGAATGTTTGTTCAAGCAAAAACAGCTGATCAGAAATAGATTATAATCTGGCTTAGCACATAGGATACTTTTAACCCGGCTACCTAGCGAGAGACGCCACGGGTTTTAGCTATTATACCATAAGCAGTTTTAGTCTGTTATAAATAAAAATTTTACGATTTTTTGAATAAAGATGCAAAATTCTGCCTCATTTTCAATCCAACAATATGCACTTTTATGCCCTTAGAGATGTGGCTGTATTGTAATTTAATATTCAATGAATTCAAGGGAGTAAATTGCTGTGTAACTTTATTCCCGCGACCATGATATATTTATTTTTATAATATTATTATGTTTATTCAAATTCCCTCATCCATTAAAAAATAAAACCTTCCCAAAGCGTATTATAAAATATTCACATCAAAATTTCAAATGTCAAACGCTGTTCAGAACAAAAAAAGTTTCACATCCAATCCTGCCAATTCAATACGTTTGGGACTCAAATGTTTGGGATAAGTTTTCTTCGTGTTCATTTTAAGAAAACTTAGGATATAATAGAGGCAATGCTACGACATGAATTGACTGAGATTGAACAACCTGTGTCATTGCTACCTAGGGATAAAACAGCTTGCTTGTGGATATCTGATGTAATCATTTTACAATGTACGTATTTACGTAAGCTATTAATATATTTAATCTCATATTGAGATTGAAAGCATAGTTTATTGCAAATTCATTACTCTACGTAGTTAGAAATTATTCCTTGATACTATACAATAATTTTAAGCTGTACATTAAATTTGATAAAGTTTGCTTCTTTCCCTTTGAAGCTTATTATACTACCTTTTTATCTCCCATCAGCATACTTCTTCTTCTAATAATAATGACTGTAAGTTTTTACAGGTATTTTAGTCTTCGCCGGAGCAGCCAGCATCATATACTGCGTGTGGTCTCCAGAACACTCCAAATACGACTACGACAAACTAGCCCGAATCATGTATCTCTACGACGCTCAAGCCTGTGGCTGTAACATACGAGGCTCAAAGTCCATAATAACGTTACAATTTAGCAATGAGACGTATGGTCTGAATATTCGACCTATAAAGTACATGCCAGCGATTGTTACTGTGTCTACTAGGCTCTCAGC
>CAJQZM010035844.1:0-11922 GCA_907164665.1 Colias nastes | reverse complement strand
TCGAAAGCAAGGGACTAAAATAACATTAAATAAAATCCTATAAACATGAACTCTTTAATCGCAATACAATTTATAAGCACTTGGTTAATGCGAAATTCTATAACGACGCTGAAATTCAATCTGAGAAGGGGGCATTATATTTTTCATTACAGAAATGTCAGCTAAGGACGATCATTAATTTTGGGCATTTCGGGCTTGTATCAAAACTGAACTCCTGAATTACGGCAAATTTGTTCATGGCCTACTTGAATTGCTTGTCAGGAAACTGTCCTTGTTTCACTAACTTAGTTTAAATGTACTAAATTAAATTTTAATTGAACGGTAATATTGTGAAGCAAACAAAGATGAACTCTCTCGGCATTTGGACTATTGTGATGATAATTTATCAAAGTAAGTGAAATTCAGTTAAAGTTGAAGAGTTTCGTTATTGATCCGTTTGAACTGGGAATAAATTTGTCCATTCATTGCTTTATTATCCTATAAAATGGTTGTACAATGATGTTCTCAAATTAATTTTCTTTCGCTTAACATTTTTCGTCTATTGAGACGAACAATATTAATAATTACTTGCGAATAATCATAAAATGTTCCGTGGTATTATAAATTAAACTTTGTGTTTGTATTTTTGTTGAATCATCGCAAAAAAGTTACTTTACGGATAGGGATGGTATTTTAGTATACATAGTATAAAACAAAGTCGCTTTCTCTGTCCCTATGTCCCTATATATGCTTGAATCTTTAAAACTGCACAACGGATTTTGATGTGTTTTTTTTTACTAGATAGAGTGGTTCTCAAGGAAGGTTTTAGTATATAATTTATTAGGTTTTAGACCAATTTTAGACAAATGGGGCGAAGCTGCGGGCAGAAAGCTAGTAGTTTATAAAATGAATTGTCATTCTATCTAGAAATTTGTCCAAGCTCAATGCAAATTAGTAATGATAGTAAGCAAATTTGAAATATCCATAATTTTAACACATCATCGAAATTTTCTTTACTCCAATATTTTTTTTCAGCTGCCATATGTGTGATAATCAGCTGGCTGACCCTCACCTGTCGCTTAGCCCCTGACAGCAATGAGCTCCACGAAGTCACACTAATGAAACTCCTCTATCTGTACGATCCAGAAGCGTGTGGCAGAATTCACTTCTACAACTTTACTGTACGGAACTATGATGACTTGCTGTTTTCTACTATAATGTGGCCTGTGTCTAATCCTATAGCTGCTCAGTTTAGAAGGTATGCTACTATCAATACTATGGATGTATAGATGAATGTTTCTTACTCTTTAACGAGAAAACCACTGTATCGATTTTGATGATGATGTAGTTTATGTAACAGAATAACACATAACATTAGCGAAATACGGGCTTGTGTCCGCAGGTTCGTCCGCAAGTAAAACCGTGCAGCACAGCTAGTAAAATAATATATGAATGTTTGTATCAAGTTTGTATCTTATGAGGTTTATTGTCATGAATTATTATCAATTTATTTAAGTGTTTTCGTATCTTCTCATTAATCTGAAAGGCCATTTACCTACTTATTTATTTTAAATTTTATTTATTTGTCACCACTGAGTTAGCTAAGTATCAATACAATCAATCATTTCTCATTATTAAGCCACCATAATGATCAGTCAAATCTGAAAGTGATGAGCAATCAACTAAAATTTAACCGAAAGGCAAAGTTTTCAAATTGCCGTAATAATTATTATGGGACACAATTTCATCACCATAAGACCATGTTACATCAAACTTTTGCTGTTTTAGCGCAATCTTATTTACATACTTTACTTTGACATGTTTAAATCTTATTTCTTTCTTGTTTGATATAACATCTCTATTCTGTTTTAAAGATGTTACTAATAGACTGAGTTAATTTGATTCTGATCTTTGTCAATTCGATTCTGCCTCTAAGTGCTCCCACTTACTCATAATGCGAAAGAATGATCTACGAGAGAAAAATTGTTTTGTTCCCCATCTATTTTGTTAATCACACGATTGGTAATCTACGTCAGTCTACACGCCATTTCATAGATAATTTAATGGAGAATAATTCTGCTACCGGCAAAAATGGTTACTTCATTTAGCGTCGTTTAATAGTTATTATCGAGAAACTAAAATTCCTTCTTTTCGTCGAACGAATGAGCTTTATGAGTCGTGCACTTTTTTCAAATGTTTTATTTTATTTACTAGGGCAATACGCCTCTGGCTATCACTACACATCATCTGGCTGGTCTTCAGTATCGTCAATGTGACCCATGGTAGAAGACCATGTGGCTTCTACGCAGTACTGGTGCCCTTTACGATCACGGGTCTTGCTATGCTGGTCGTGGATGTCGTATTTATGGCTATGTTCTTACAGGATACTGCTGAGTGCAATACTGAAAGTATGTATGTTTTGTTTTATCATAATTTTGATTTTATAGATAAAATAAAATATATGACAACTAAGTCTACTATTATTTGCCTTAAATTTTTTATGAGGAGGTAATTAATAAGCAGTTTTTCCCATAGGCGTTTATAAATATCACCTTGATTTGTTATATAAGTTTAAGTTTAAACAATACTTTGAATAAGAATTACATTTTCCAATAGTTTGATTACGAATGATTAATTAGTGAATTCAATATCTCTATTACAAATTAATAAACCAAATTCCCCGATCTAATAATTCAATACGTACAATTTAGTACAGGAAACATATCAATGGCACTTCAATACAAAACCATTTGAGCATTAATTGCTCAGCTCTGAGAGCTTCACTTCGAATCAAACGGTCCCTAATAGCACCTATATGTTACCAGTTAATGTGACTATGAAACTAGCGTCACGTTGTACTGGCAATATCGGTTATCAATTATTGGTATGAATTTAGAGCTAAATTTTGGGTAACAAGCAAAATCCGTATGGAATTTAGAATTGGTAACGAATCAATTATTTATTTTTTGCGAGTTGGTATGCCCAATTCGTATAATATTATGAGAAATGCAAGTGTTTCTATTTTATTATTTATTTAGCTTCTAATATGTCTGATTCAAATACCTGATGAATCGGACTTTAACCATCACCACAACTATTGTTTATTAAATAAAAATTTAGTAGAATAAAGTTCGATTGCATTATCTATCTCACCAACTATCAGACCTCTTCAATTTTTATTTCACTTGGCTTTTATAATATTGAAACAAGTTCATCATTTTTTGAAATGTTAACATTTAATTTTTATGATATCTACTACAATAATTAACCATCTTCTATATTTTAATCATCCTCTACAAATAATAATTAAAATCTCTCAAAATACTATACTAAATAATATTAGAAATAGTGTACGCCCAACTTAAACATTTCTAACATCTTTAAACCCATTCTATCGACGTTTGACAACCTAATAACTTCTAACCGCTGCGCTGTATGTGGCTGTCGCTAGTTTCATGGCCCGTTCTGTCGTTGATAGCTTTACCTCAGAATGGAGTAGTTATTACTTGCGGTAAGAGCTTATTAATATCCTATTTATTGAGACGAGGGCGTGGTTTGATCAGCTTTACAGGGAAAATTGTATTTCTATCATGCTTTATCTGCATATTGAGATAAATCAAATCGTAAGTCGTAACCACCTGCTATTAAATTAGATTCAATGTTATAGGGTTTATATTTAAAATAAGATTCTTATATGATCTGGATAATGCAATGTAAAAGACAGTTTAAACTTCTCATTCAAATGAATCTCAAACGCTTTTCACTGCATATACCACGATTAAACATAATATATGCAAACATAAAAATACCTAAAATAAATAGAAACGCAGAAACATTTTAACAAAAAAAACATATTACACTGTAAAGATGTACAAATAAACTACCAGATTTATTTATAACTTTTAAAACATATATATACCCTTATTCTACAGTTGCGATTTGGTATACCTATTAAAACATACCACATTCTACAGTTGCAATCCTGGACTACATGAATCGTGACGGCAGATCGCTCCGCTGGATCATCAAGGTCTATCCCTGGCACACGGTATTTCAATTCATTTTATTTGCCAGTAAACATGATACAAAGATTTACAATTCAGTTTTTCAGCATGTTTAAATGTATGTACGCAAATTTACGCAAAATAAAAATATATCGCCAAATGTGTTGCTAAGCGCAAATCTGGAGAACAGCTGAACCGATTTCGTTAATTATTTTTGAAGTGGAACTTCTTTAGGCGTACTGAGAGTAAAATTTCAACGTCGTGTCATGGCAATACCGTCACGTCAAGGATTAAGAAGTTTTAGTATCTTTTAATCTTGTCAAAAAAGTATCACTTCTGACACGTGTGCTCGGCACACGCGTTCTTTTTTTTATTTTAATTTTTCATATTAATGAAATGTCAAAAAATCTATTTAAATTATCATAGGTGGAGGAGCTTCAGCATGCGACCCTGGAGGACACCTCCTGGATTCCCCTCCTCTTTGCCTTCACCAGCTGCAGAGGTATTGTGCAGTGGATTATCAACTTCTGGCTGGTTAAAGACAACTATTTTGCTGGACTTGGGTTTTATCGTGAGTTAACTTTTATCGTTTACTTTTTCTATCTGTAAGGGTTTGTTGATTATATCTGCCTTTTCCTGTTAATAACTTTGTATATAAAATTTTGTTCGTTATGAGTTTAGAGTTTAGACTTATTTTTAGATTGGTTAGTAAATTGATATTATAACCTGGAAAGCTACAGTCGACAAGAGTTGGTTTATATTATTTTATAATACATACCTACTTAAAGATTTTATGTAAACAGTTGCAGTCCTTGGTACAGTGGTTAACGCGTGAGGGTAGAACCGATGGGTCCTGGGTTTGATTCCCGGTGGAGACAAAGAAAAAAAAATGTCTCGGTCTGGCAGGACACAGAAGGCTGATCGCCTACTTGTCCCAAAAGAAAATCAATCAATGAAACAGATGTATAATGCATCTGCCCCTTAGGGCATGGGACTTCACTATATATACAGTTAATTAATTTAAAGTTAGTGATCTTATTTTTAAATAATTTTCTTCAACTTCTTCCAGAGATTGAGATTATGTAATTCGTCAAGCAGATTTATATCTATTTCTGAATTGGTTAATATTTTTTTTTCTTTTCAGGACAATTACAAAAAGAAGCTTACAGAAACCGAGCGCGTCTCAAAGAATAAAATATATTTACTAATAATGTACTTTTATTATGACCTCCTTAATTGTTCTAAAATTTATCATTCTTTATAACATAATATGCAAGTATGGTAAGCAAATATATAAGAAATTCATGAAAATAAACTTAAGTAACATTGAAATGTATAAAACAAAAGTTTATTAAATCTCTAACACTACTAGCCGATATACATATTTAGATCTAATATATAAAATTCTCGTGTCACAATGTTAGTTACCATACTCCTCCAAAACGGCTGGACCGATTCTCATGAAATTTTCTGTGCATATTATCGAGTAGGTCTGAGAATCGGCCAACATCTATTTTTCATACCCCTAAGTGACATGAGTAAGGCAGAACAACGTTTGCCGGGACAGCTAGTATTTATATAAAAAATCGATAAAACAACAAACCTTCGAAGCGTACAACTTACGGGCTTCAATCAGTTAGTACTATTACAAAAAATACGTAAGATAAACACAAATATCAAGATACGAATCGCCTCGAATTCGGTATAACTTGATATATGAATCCCATTGTTTAAAATATTAATTCCATGGATAAACAAAGAGGATATCGCGTGGAGCAATTAAAATTGATATTACCTTGCTGTTCAAACAGTAAGGTTTCTGTATTTACCCCGCTCCCAATTTCACACACGTTAGCTTTACAGGCAATAATTATTGTCTATTTGGCAAATTTTTATTGAGTTTTTGCTGTTTTGTCGATCGTTTGTTTATTTGTAGTTTTATGGTATTTAATTTTAATTTGTATGATAACATGTATTAAAAGTAATACTATAACATAGATAGATAACATGTATTAAAAGTAATATGTCAGACATTATCTATACTAATATTATAAAGCTGAAGAGTTTTTTTGTTTGTTTGTTTGACCGTGCTAATCTCAGACCAGTAGGGTCTGATTTGCAAAATTTTTTCGGTGTTAGATAGCCTATTTATCGAGGAGGGCTATAGTCTACATAATACATCGAGATATATGTACACTAGAGAGGTTATTCCAAACAAAAACATTGCGCGCGGCCGATGTGGTGGGGTACGTGTGGAACGAGCGAGGCGTGGCTTCAAGTTCAAAGATTAAGCAATGCGTGCAGATGCGACACATTGTGCAATCTGTTTACTCGGTACTATCTGGTGGTACTGATACTAGGGAATTAATAAAAAGAGGATTTTATATTAAACTATGTATTTTAATTTCCTTTAAATAATATCAATTTAGTAAGCTTTTGTCGTTTTGTGTAGTAATCAATAGTTTTATCAGTTTTTGCTTCATGATGTAATCGAATTTTGGAGTATTGGTTTATAATAGCCCTAATTAAATGGATACGATGATTCAATGTTGATGGCGTTTACGTATAAGAAACTCACATTTTGAAAAATCTCACGTGAGATTCGAGGATGGGGGAGGGGGTTGAATAAAATCTCACGACATCTCACCAGGGGGGGAGGGAGCGGCAGAAAATTAAAAAAACACCTCACGTAATTTATGGACGCCCCCTTACTCGATCACAATTTTTGTAACGAATGTGAAAGACGAAACAATAAATACGCAAAGCGGCTTTTACTATAAACGGAACTACATTTAAAAATAATAATAATAGTTTAAAAAAACTAAAAAACACGCTTTTAGGTCGGTTTTCTATAAAAAGCGTGTTTTTTATTTTTTTTTAACTATTATTTATTTTATCAAATTAGTGTATTGTCATCGGTCCTCAATAAATCTACAAAGTTTGAACGAAATCTGGCCGTTTAAAGTGGGTCAAAATCGCGCCCAAAGAAGTCGGTTACAAACATACAGGTGAAGCTAATATAAAGCGTGTAATATACTTTACTTATTGAGTTATAAGGTTGCTTCCATTCTGTTTATTTACATTCTCAAAAACATCAATCGCCGCAGAGGCGGCTTGCGACAAAGGCGGCTTGTGTCAAAGGCCTCGGCGATATCATTTAAGAACATAATATTATGTACTTTAGGCAAACTTGTAATAAGATCTATTTTACTTTCTTATTAGTCCATTTGACAAGGATATTGGGTAAGATACCTATTGGAATAATTTTATTATTATGTATGTACTTATTAAATCCGCGAATAAAAAAAATGTTTAGTCGCGAATATAGAAATTGGGTCGCATTTTTTTAATCCGCGAATAGTGAAAACGTGACTAAAGGAAGCGCGATTAAGGAACTTTTACTGTATTAGTTTCTGTGAATGTTGTGTTTATTTGTAATTGTTGTGCATAATAATTTATAAATCCTATTGGAACAACTGTTGATGAACATTTTTTTAATAAATAAAAATAGGTAAATAAATAAACATTACTTAATATAACCTACCGTTTTACTTTGCGTAGTCGGGTAAAAGTATAAATATTTAGGTACTACAACACGGTAATCTTTCCTAGTATATATTGTATATATACATAGTTAAAAAATCCAGTTACATTTTTTTAACAGACTCATCGATAGTGTCACGTCTGTGCTGTTAGTCTATGAAAAATGGCGCGAAACGCAGAACGCGTGGTGATTTTTCGCAAAATGATAACAATATTAGTAAAATGCATTACTTACTCATAATAAGGAAACTTACTGGTGAAAAGTCACTCCTCGGGCTTTGTTTGTATTATGGGAACTGTTAAAACAATATCTTAGCACACACGAAGGCATTTTGAACAGAGCAATAACACGTGTTGACGCGGCAAGCGGGGGGCACAGTCCGGCACAGACTAAAGAGACTTGTGATTCTTGCCTCTAGCTCGTGTTAAAGAGAGTGTAGTAGCGATCGCCTCTCTAGTACGTAGTACATACTATCTCGATGACATAATATCATTACGCTAAAGACCAACAGGAGCGGAGCCATGCGGGTGAAACCGCGAAGCGCAGCTAGTAGTATTATAAAGTTATTAGAAGTGCCTAATAAGTGTTCGAATCACGCTGAATAAATAATTAAAGATATAGAAAGTATAAGATCATCTCAATAAATATACTTCTTAATATTCAGATATTTTTAATGGTTCGTTAATTCGACATCTATTTATTGACAAGCTTTCATATTGTGTGTACAAATAGACAATCATTGCAAAGGGCGTATTCAGAAAGAAAGCTTGAAACTTATAAGCGCTTATAAGTTTCAAGCTTTCTTTCTGAATACGCCCAAACATACCAAATAATCAATATTTTGTCTACAGATATTTAATAACATAAACATCAATCAATTCAAAGCTCAATAATTAATATGTAACTTTAGAAACGTCATTAGCCAAAACTAGAGGTTGTACAAATTGAACATTATTATACGACTATATAATATTTACTTAGTTCAGGCTTCGTTACAGAACTGGGTAATACCGTTTCAATTAGGCAACCTATATCAAAGCCGAGACTAAGATTGTATTTGTATAGTGATATTATTCAGATGTAGGCTGTAATAAGCAGAAATGTGGTTCATTCTGGGAATGTCTGCTGAAATTTTTATGTGAGTAAGCCAATTGTATATTAAGTTTTTATTATATTCATTTATTTACACTGAACATTCGTGCTTTATTCACTAACTTTGTACGGTTTTATGCTTTGACACGAATACAATAATGTTTAATTATATGATTATTGTCGCTAAAGTGTATGTTTATAATTAAGCCGAAACAAATATGGTGACTTTTAAAAGAGTTTTAAACACGAGAAAGTATTTTAAAGCGTCAAAGTGATAATGCAAAAATAGCACAGTCGGTGCGTTCTTTTTGTAACAGTATTTGTTGAAGATTTTCATACCAGACAATGTAAGTAATACTTTTACTCTTTCACTATTAAAATTAATATTTATTTTTTCTTTACCAATCATGGCATAACATTGACGACTCATCAAGGGATGTCCATTGCTACTGACGTCATAGGTTCAATGCCAGCTACCGAAATTCGTGCCTTGCATATCCACACTCATTAATACTCCGTCCTCCCGATACCATTTACGATACACAAAGAACTATTAAACGACCGATCTTAGTATAAATTCGTCGAAATATCAACCACATGCATCAGATATCAAATATGAAGTGTATCATAGTGTTGTGCCTTGCAGTGAGCGCCTTGGCTGAGCTACCTCGCTACAGACCAGCGAGGTTCCGTTCTCAACGCCAAGAATTAGCTCCAACAACCACGGATAGTCCAACCGCATCTACTACAGATGTAACCGGACCATATCCGCCGTCTGGTTGGAAGCCGTCTGGTGCGCCGTTCACGCTGCCAGACCCAACGGATCCGACACCAACGGACGCAGACCCTACAGGACCTTATCCTCCGTCTGGCTGGAAACCAGCGGGCGCGGCGTTTACTCTACCAGACCCAACAGACCCCACGCCAACAGACGCTGAACCTACAGGACCCTACCCGCCCTCTGGCTGGAAACCTGCAGGACAACCGTTCGCGCTACCACAAGAAACTTACGGTGCTCCTGATAGCTCATATGGTCCACCAGAAAACACATACGGACCTCCAGAAAACACATACGGACCTCCAGAAAACACCTACGGACCTCCTGCATCTACCACAGAAGCAGAAAAGTTAGATGGACCTATAGAGGTTCAGAAAAGCATTGGTACGTATTTTGTTTTGCTACCAAATGGACAGTTGCAAAGAGTTGAGTTTCTCACAGAAAATGATATACAGAATATGAAATATACAGCCAGATTAGAGTTAAGAGATCGTGCGCCGTTGTATGTGTTCGGACCCTAAAGTGTATCAAATTTAAGGACCAATAAATTATTAAAATTATGAATTTGTATAATTATTGGAAAATATTATATCCTTCATAATTATTTTACAAGCTCAATTTTATATTGATTGATTCCCAATCATAATTTAAATTTTCTGTTTTATTTTCCAAGCACCAAAATGTTTAGAAATAATTAAGAAGCAAAATGCTTTCAGAAAAACGATTTAAATTACATCTGAAAATAAATTAGGTTATGTAAATTATTTTTAGTAAAATATAATGTCTGTGTCCTTATATTATATTTCACAAAAAATGTTAAAACTTTTAAAATGAAATATGAGGTCTAAATAAATATGTCACACAGTAGAATAGGGACAGACATTTCTATTTAAAATTACAATACACGTATACGATTTTCATTATAAAGCGCTGTAGCGCAACGCTTGATTGTAAATTAATGTTGAACGGGACACAGAAAGCGCTTCAGATTTTGATTAAAAATTCAACAATCACAAAACGACATCGATTCAGCGCTGAATCGGTTGCGAAAACCTGCTGTTTTTGGGGAAATTAAAAAAGTTGAGCAACAAATTAATATGCGCTGTGAGCTTACCGTGTAGAGGCGCCTGTCTGAAAAGAAAATTGCGAGAATTAGTTACATTTTTTCTCAAAAGAAAACTTAAGCAGGTGCTACACGAAATTGGCAATTGTATTACGTATTTAAATGTACACATTTTATGGCATATTCGTAAATATAATGCCGGAATAAAAATGAAAATTACGGTACATCTACGTTGTAAAGACTTGATCAAGTATGCAGTCAATTCAATAAAATCATTATAAGTAAAGGCTATTAAACTAGAAACTCCCATTAGTATGCTAAAGCGGTCCCTCGGCCATTTTGTCGTGTAAGTGAAGAACTTAGGGCGTATTCACACTGAATAGTCAAAGAATTTAATTTAATGCTGGGAAACGATAAATAAATGAATATTTAAAGTTTATTTGGTTATTATTGATATTAATTTGATTAACGATGTGTTCTTAATTATTTTGGATGTGAAAGAGAATAATGAAAAAAAAACTATTCAAGAAACACGGTTTCACACCATTGTAATATAAATTATTATACCAAAAATATCTTAATACTATTATAAAGGCGAAAGTTTGTATGGATGTTTGTTACTCTTTCACGTAAAAACTACTGAACCTATTACAATGAAATTTAGCACACATATAGAGGGTAACTTGGATTAACACATAGGATAGGTTTTATCCCGGAAATCCCACGGGAACGGGAACTATGCGGGTTTTCCTTTGAAAACGCGGGCGAAGCCGCGGGCGGAAATCTAGTTTGAAATAATTAATGTCCGAATTGGGAACGTTTATAATCAATAGTCTTGTCAGTCATAATGGTAGAGCTATTATTTAACTGACTTCAAAGGTTATTTAACTGATTTTTATTGTCAATATTTTAACTTGACGCTAAAAGCTCAAAAGGTTTGTTATATTTTTAGTTCATTATTTATCTTTTCTTTATTTCTGGTTTGATTTTATACTCTATCTATAAGCACCGTTCTATCTAGACTAAGCACAGCGTGGACTACAAAAATACTAAGGTAAAAAGAACAATTTAGCTCCCGTATCATTTGCCGTAA
The DNA here is from genome assembly GCA_907164665.1 of Colias nastes. Taxonomy (NCBI): domain Eukaryota; kingdom Metazoa; phylum Arthropoda; class Insecta; order Lepidoptera; family Pieridae; genus Colias; species Colias nastes. Next base: position 369 of record CAJQZM010035844.1, on the reverse strand, counting down.
TCGTAAATGGCGTCTTAGCGAAATAGCAGCAATAATAAAAACCACAATAGAATCTATTTACGGCACATTAAAATCCTTAAGCGGCCATTAAATTCTTAACCATTTCCGAAGTGCATTTACGATTTTCAAAAGGGAACTGTTTGAAATGCCCTTAAAAACGTTTAAAGAACTTTTTCGGTATTTTTATTTATCGAGTAGATGGGATTTCGACTCTGCACAGTACGACTTGTGACCTTTATTTTAGAGACAAAAAGTACGGAAGTTCTAATATTACTAATAGACCAGGAGATATTGACACAAAATTTCGAGTCATTTGTAACAGGATGGCGGTTCTACAGGGGTCTTAGTACGCAATGACAAAAAGAAAAA
>CAJQZM010035841.1:17103-27905 GCA_907164665.1 Colias nastes | reverse complement strand
GTTCATTTGACCCATATTTTTTTCCTATGCGGGCTTGTAGTCTATGAAGCCATTACGTAAATACCTACTTTTTATTTAATTATATAATTTATCGAAAGAACTTCATGTTGAACGCAAGCTAAATATAGCTTGGAGAATTTATTCGATTTTTTTTTCAATGACGCAAAACGATTGGAATAAATGAACAAAAATTTGAAATTCCAATTTCGATGTCCATTATTAACTTCAAAGTTTCCAGACAGAACAAAATCTGTTTTTTTTTTAGTTATATAGAAAATAAACTTTTATAATTAATAATCACTTTCAATTTTATTCTACAGTTGATGTAAAAAAGATGGCGTACGGTTACAAAATGAGCTACAAAGAACGTTTTTCATTTCGTGTGTCAAGAGATTTATTCCCTACTTTTGGGGAAAAATTACCTGCCATTCCGACATTTTCTGCGATATGTGCTATATGGAGCACTTACATCTAGATGGCAACACATTTGAGAGGTGATAAAATATTATTCCCAGGCAATATATCTCATGTCACTGTAATTCAGCTTACTCTGTATTCTAGGAATTGTTTGATTGAGTGCTTTTAACCGTAAGCGGAAAAATCTTTTACAAACGTGGGTAGTTTGAGGAAATCTGGTTGCCTAGCAACCGCCCACTTTGTGTATGTAATTCCACGAATGTAATTTGCAATAAGCGTTCGCAAACTATTGGCTATTGAAAATTAAATTGTAGTGAAACAGTATTCGCAGAAATTTGCATTAATATAAAATCGATGCATACCGTGAATTGTTTTGTAATTAATACAATAACAATAACAATACAAAAAGATTTATTGCAACCAAACAACACAATGATAAGCTTATACATTCTAAGACACCATCAAAAAAAAAATAATAATATTAAATATTACATAGCCGGTTCAATACAGTGAAATTACGGGAATTGTTTTCATGCAGTTTATTGTAGGTATACTAGCTTACCGCCCGCGGCTTCGCCCGCTTTGCCTAAAACCTAATAAATTATATACTAAAACCTTCCTCTTGAATCACTCTATCTATTAAAAAAAACCGCATCAAAATCCGTTGCGTAGTTTCAAAGATTTAAGCGTACAAAGGGACATAGGGACATAGGGACAGAGAAAGCGACTTTGTTTTATACTATGTAGTGATGTAGTGATTATGTGAGAGGTAGGTGTAATTATAATTTCGTTGAAGATAAATCTCACTGTTTCACGCAATAATTTTACGGAGAATAATAGAGATACAAAATCTTAGAAATTACATTTAGCTAGTTTATCTCTGAAATACATAAGATGCCTTTTGCTGTTAAAAATACAATAACATATAAAGCTTTGTCCAAACAATATTAGTAATAACATAACATTTTTCACGCTTGAACAAAAGTGTATCTAACAAAATTCCGCCCTCACAATCTATGAAATTGAACTCATATCGAATTCCACCCATGAACCACCTATACCTAAAGACAATGGTATCTAGCTACTATACACAAGATAGTCACTTACTGAAGCTTAATAAGATGACCAAATTGAATCCCGCATCAACAACATATGCATAATCACATGAAGGCATCACACCCACGAGGATTCAAGTTCAATCAGCTCATTAAACACCATCAGACAAGCTGTGCATATTGATAACTCTGTCTTGCGTATATAAGCAGCAAGATCCTTGCATTTGGCACATTCCAATCTAATATCTAGAGACACTATCACCAAAATGAAGATCGCCGCTCTTGCGCTGTCTTGTGTCTCGCTCCTGCTTATTGCGGATTCGAGTGATGGACAAGGACAGATATATTGCGGACGAAGATTGGCGGAAACGCTAGCGTACCTTTGCGACAACCCTCTTATTAATAGACCAGGTATTTGCATAGAAAAAAAAAATATTAAAGTCAAGAAAAAATTATATTTACTTCCATGATGGATGAAGAAATTTTATCGATTTTAAAATTTTTTAATCATTCTCAGAAGACATCCATTTTATAAATAATATTCATTAAAGACAGCTTATAATTCAATTTAATGAAGACTTCTTTTAAAATTTTCTTAAAGATTTTAAAGACTTTTATACTATCAAAGAAACATAAATGAGCAATACTACGTAATCCTTATTTTTTCACCACATTACGCATTATTTGTCACCATTTTTGTACAAAAACCGCTACAAGACTCGCCTTTACCCTTAAAAATTCAAACAGCTCATTTTCCTGCATAAATATAACAATAAAATTAATTAATTAAACTTTCGCAGGTCTCATAAAGCGCACAAACTACAACGCAATAATGTCCAACGACTTCTGGCCGTGGATCGCGCGTCACAACGCGAAGGGCATGAGGAATAAGCGACAAACGGTCACCTCTGAATGCTGCGACAAGCCGTGCACTTTGAACGAACTTTTGACTTATTGTTCTTATTAATTGGAAGGCTTTTAAACGGGATGATTGCTCATAATAGGCGTAATTTTGATAGAGAACATGAGGAACAAGCAAGAGACAGTCTCCTCTTAATGCTGCGACAAGCCATGCACTTTGAACGAACTTTTGACGTATTCTTCTTATTAATTTTTGAAGACTTTTAAATTGTGTATCAGAAATATGCCATTATTTGTATTAATCTGCGTGAAATAGGTTATAAGAATGTAATGTAATTCTTTACTGCATTTCGTAGAGGAATTGGTTAATTTTATGTGTGAGAAATAATGCATAAAAAGCTGCTGTCAATTATGCTATAATTTAAACAGATGAAGTTGTTTTAGATTGTTTTACTGGCAGTTGTAGTAGAGCTTTTGTTTTAAGTATTAATTTTTAAATCAATCTTGAGATATTTTGCATTTATGGGAATCGAAGCATTTAGTAACGCTTTACAAATTAACAGTACATCTATTATATTTAGGTACCCTTCGACTTTTAATATTTTAAGACAAATATAAGGCTGGTATTTGACAGATTCATTATCTTTATCAATGTTAATAACAATTTGTGTATCTTACAAAAAGACTGTTTTAAAACAAGTAAAATTTCCAATTTTCAAGAATTATAACAATTCGGCTATGATCAGTGTTAACGACATTTGACAATTTTTTTACAAGTATTTTGTAACCGTACTTACTACTTAGTCATTAGGTATATTTACATTAATAATAAGATTTTTTGTAAATACATCATACTAGTCATGTAGAATTTGTAAGCGAAAATAAATAAAAATGACTAATTAAAGTTTTATAAGTCATGTAATTATGTATGTGTTTTATTCGAATTCTACTACCAGGTAAATTTTTGAACTATATGTTTTATAAAAATTACATCATAATTTCGATTATTATTTTAATACATTAGAAAGTATACATCATTAGCAACTCAGAAAATAATAATGTAAATTACTTTTATTTGTAAAGGTTTATAAAATACTTAGCAACAAACAAATTAATACCAATATTACCTATTCTTAACTTAGCTATTCATCTAATAACTATGCAATCTCTAACTTTGCCATTGAATTTTAGCCCTCACAACCAACCAATTAGAGTTTAAAACCGCTTCAACGAATGCACAAAAAAACCTCGTCTATAATATAAGCAATTACATCAATTTGCAGTCAATATACAACTTTTTGCCCCGTCCCTGTCCACCTACATACCACCTTAGTGACAAGTTGACGTTTACACTTAAATGGTTAGAGGAAAATCTTGTAAACCGTTCTATGTTTTATTAATGCTACAGCAAATTAGAATATATCTGTCTGTTATTTATTCACCCTCTTTTGGCATTTGAATTATCATAGACATCAACTACGGTTTAAAAACTATAAAGAATATACATTCGAATAAAAAAAACTCCGACATTTTTACAATTTGTTTGAAATAATATCTTTTATATTCACTATGGACAATTCGTTTATCGATATTAGTCTATTAATATATCTAATTAGTGTTAATCAACATTATTAGCTTGAAATCAAATTACATAAAATAATTATTGAGTAATTATGTAATTGAGCTCCTTAAAATTAAGTGGCTGCAATTATGTATTTTTACGGTTATTCGTAAACTAGTCCTAAATCCTAAAACAATATCAATTTTATAACATTGAAATTATGAAATAAACCAGCTTTTTTGTCCTTTCTCTAAAGTATTATGATCCTCATCATCTGCCTTATTCTAAGGGCAAAAACTCCCTTAAGCACCTATAAGTTTACGAGTAGGTATAAGTTATACACAACCTTGACAAAATTGCGGGTTAATACATGTCACATGTCGTCAAACTTTTTTGCTCTAGGGCATATTTCATCACCATATTTCCTTCATATGTAAAATAAACGGTGTAATATTGTAAGAATTATGCCGTTACCGAAATCCACTGAAAGGATTTTGATGATACGAAGCTATCACAGCTTCGTAGCGCATGTACAATAAAACCACATATGCTATAGAAATAGACACTTGATTCTTCCCGCGAGTTCGTCCGCAATTGAAGCACACGGAACAGATAATTCTAAACAATTTTATATTGACGCTTCCAGTCTCAATCCACCATTTTACTGGCGGATGTCTCACCCACTATACCTCCTCTATAAGTCTATCCAAACTATCAAAATATATTATTTTTTACCTCTATACAGTTTTTCATTTCAAGTTATTATTGCGACCTACTTCATACGTGTCACACGCGTATTGTTTCATCTCAGCTTTATCTCAGAGCTGCTGTGATTTGTTTTAGATGAAGAAAAGATTTAGAATAAATAATAAATATATGGTTCTTGTGTTTTATTTTTCACATTTTATATTAGGTTATTAAATGATATTTAAATAAAATTTGTATAAAACTTGCGTATAGTAAAGATACTTGTAATAGAAATATAAATTAAATACTAAGAAATATTTTTTAACATAATAGGATGCTTCTGTAGTATGAAAAAATCAAATAAATTATCATCCTTTGTGTCCAAAGGAATCCTCTTTCTAAGTAATTAGAAAAAAAAATATAAAAGTCGGACCGACTTCCGTATCTGCTCTCATAATATAAATAACACTATAATATATAATAGAAAACTCGAGATAGTTACACAACTATCTCGACTTTTCTTTTATATAGCCTTTATAACTATCACAACATATAAATAAGTAGATACAATACTAACACTATCCATCAAATCAAATCATTTATTAATTATTTGCAAACAGAACTAAACTAATGTTATTCCCGTTCATATTCCCAGAAATCATCTATTTTTCCCATCGCAGTAAAACCGGTGCTAATTGAGAGGTCCATTTCCGTGGAGGAAATTGCTATATTGCACACACATACTACATAGTGACAGTTTGTATGAGCACGTTGTTGAAAAGCATACAAATAGATTTATAGGTTTTTTAAAGACCAATTATTCAATTCGAACTAAAAATATTGCGAAATCCATACTAATATTATAAATGCGAAGGAAACTCTGTCTGTCTGTTACTCAATCACGCCTTAAATACTGAACCAATTTGCATGAAATTTGGTATTGAGATATTTTGATACCCGAGAAAGGACATAGGCTACTTATTACCCCAGGTTTAATCCCTGAAATCCCACGGGAAAGGGAACTATGCGGGTTTTTCTTTGACTGCGCGGGCGAAGCCGCGGGCGGAAAGCTAGTAAAAAAAGACGTGTGGCACTCGGGGACTGCCGCGGTAAAGCTATTGCATAGCATGCCTTCAAGCCACACCTCCGAGCCCGTCGGAGTGGGGAGCGTGAGGTTTTTTCGTTACGGAATTTCTCGATTCGGTCCCCGCGCTCAAGGCCCGCGATAGAAGCTATGCAATAGCTTAAAAATAAATTTCAAGTGTCACTGTATGATAGGTAAGTATGTAATTAATTTTAATTCATTATCAGCTATTATATTATGTAATATGTGTATATCTTTAGGTGAATGATCAGTGTTGCTTGTGGTTTTGAAGAGTTAACATTATTTCTGATGTTTTAATGGCCGTTTTAAAAAACTTCACTCAAACAATAGTATGTAAAATACACATCACTTTAAAACTATTTTAGATGCGAACCATTCAAGTAACAATAAAAACTTAACTTTCAATTTACCTACTAATTAATATAAAACAGAACCACCGCATGACCGGTTTATCCGAATTTGATAAAAATTCAGATAAGTTTGAAATCTGTTTGATATTGAAGTCGTATATTGCGTCGACGATATTGAAATGTATACAAATCGCTAGTGAAACGGAAATTCACATTTTTATGCCGAAATACATACATATAGGTAGATACTATAACAATCACCGGGCGCAGCTTGTAGATATTTTAATCATTCAAAATCTTTCACCTACTCTTTTTCTTTTCCCTCCAGTACTTTATTACGTGAGATTCTCATTTAAAGATATAGTAAAGAGAAAATAATGCTTTTTGGGTTCGTTATTACCAGGACACGGCTTATCTATTGACAATCCATATACGTATTATAAAGATATACAATAAAAAAAATATTTTCTAGCACTTTGTATTGTTATACTTACACAAATAAAACAATACAAAAAGAAATACCATTAAAAAGCATCCAACAAATCCCCTGCACACAAACATTTGCAACCAGAACATTCGTATTATTCCATACATGTCAAGGTGAACGCATCCCGGGCAAACCCCGGGCCAACATGGCCGCCGCGGGCCCTGTCAAAACAAACGCGGGAAAGCGGCCGCTTATTCAATATTTATATAGCACTGCAAATATATACCAACTACGCTTTTCTGTAGCTTTGGAAAACTGTTTGGTTTTATGTGAATTTGGTAGTTTGGAAAGTCTTTTTTAGTGGATCAATTAAATGAAGGTTTCTAAATAGAAAATTCTTAATAGCTATTGCATTTCTTTCATAGCTATTACGTACTGTCGACTTGTAAGTTGATTATGTTCAAATGTTGTTTAGGTTTTTGATAAATGATAATAAACTTTTTTCCTAGGATATGGTTAAAAATAAAATTCTACAGGTCATATTCGTTAAAAATCTCATAGCGGGATAGTGCTATATTAGTTTGTGTGTTGTTGTATTCGTTTGAAACCTCGACATACAATACTTACAATTATTAGGCAAATATTTCTACGTTTTTTTCAACAAATTTCGTTACATTTCCCGTTATACGGGTAACAATTCGCGACATAGCAACACCGTTAATTATTATAAATTTATAAGTGAAGCTGTGTTGGTTGACTCTGACCCTGTGAATTATAAACGGGGTCTCCGGTCGCCGCTTTACCCCCTTCGGGTTATAATGTCAACTCGTTATATAATTAATTAACTTGTGATTTTTTTATAATCATATGATATTCATTCAAACTGAATTTTCATTTCGAATCTTAACCAAATGAGTGAATAAGCCATATTCGTTAAAAATTAAATAAACTCTAAATTAAATAACTTAAGTAAGACTCAGACATACTTTTCCGTTTGCTAAAGATTTTTTTTTCCACATGACTTTACATACAATTAATAAATAAATAAATACATTGCACAAAGTGACAGGCCAATATAATTTACAATGTTGATAATAAGCTCGCCTCTTCGAACATACTGCGACATAATATTACAACGATAAAACAACTGAGCACCGAAATTGATCCTCTCAAATCCTCTACAGTCTACATCTAATAGACACTCCTTTAAAACATAGACAATCATAAATCCATCAAAACCAACAAGTGTACCATAAACAAACGCCACCGCTAATAGCGCTAAAAACTATCCAACGACAATTTATTAGTAGCTGTCAGTTAAAGTGACTTGCCAATAAAAATTCAGACCGCACTATAATAGTCCAGCCCATATATGCAATGATATATTAGGAGTGAGCTTAAAACTGGAGCATAGTGACCTAGCTACACGGTGCGCGTGTGTATGCGCACAAAAAACGTATATCGGATAGATTGATGGTTGTAAATCAATTTGTTTGGTGTAAGGAGTTATGGCCGTGTTAATGACTGACGGATTGGAATAATCTTAATATCATTATAGTAGATGTAAGAAAAATAATTGCTTACCATGTAAACCTATTGAAAATTAAACCTTAGTCACCTATATAGCTTTTGATTAAGGACATTTTAGTGTTAAGAAACAGCTTTTTAATCACGACTTAACATAACAACTGAATACTTTTGTACCTATATTAGTACGTGCTTGCGTCATATGAAAATTACATTAGGATGTAAATATTCAAAATTTAACTAAAAATGCTTTGATTGAGGACATTTTTGTCTTATTAATCAGCTTTCTAATTACGACAAATCAACTGCTAACTACTTTGTATTATACTTTGTATTATTACTTATTAGCTCGTGTTTGCGCAAACTATGTACGTCATGCCAAACGATGCGTGTGGACCGACCATATTCTCAAGTGGGACTGTAATTAACAGCTAAATTGTTTGTTAATTGAGTGCCTAGAATTCGATTCTTGAGAGCAATTATCTTTAAGGAGACATGACATACCTACCAAGCATAAATACGATATGAATTTAATTTTGGACCATGTGATATAGACATGTGTCTTTGTTTTATACGTTTACTAGCTTTTCGCCCGCGGCTTCGCCCGCTTTGTCTAAAACCTAATAAATTATATACTAAAACCTTCTTCTTGAATTACTCTATTTATTAAAAAACCACATAAAAATTCGTTGCATAGTTTTAAATATTAAGCATACATGGGGATATAGGGACAGAGAAAGTGACTTTGTTTTATACTATGTAGGTAAACGTTACAAAGTAAAATTCGCGCCTTTTAAAGTATAAAATTATGCTCTGGAATGGTCGCCATATTGAATTTAGTGACGTGACATAGACTATAAACAGCGGATCAAGATGTTTCTTTTAAAATTTAAGGTACTTGGGTTTTAAGCCCTTTATTATGTTTTTATACCTGGTTTTTATTGGCTGTTTGTAAATGGAATCGAATTTAAAGCAATATTTACGTAAGTTTTCGCATATTTTGTACTACTAATATTTTTCATTCATTGCTATACAAATAATAATGTTCTACTATATATATATACTAACAATAATAAAAAAAAACCTTGTAAAGCGAATTTACACATTCATTACTATATCCACACCATTTACCACTACCAACCTCAACACAAAGAAAATCTCATTCTTACAACACAACATAATTACATAGTGTTTCTAAAAACCCCAACAATGGGAACATCGCATGTATTAATTATCATAATAGCCCTTTGTCCCGTGGGGCGGGGACCGGCCGCGTTTGTCATTTTATAAAATTACATAGACGGCCACTCGGCTGCATGTTTTATAAGTGCATAGAGAAAATAAATTAATACTGTTACGGCATTATCGACTGACCTTTGGTATTATTATTATATAGACTTTTTTGTTAGGACATGTACCATTAATTCGTCGAAAAAATTGAATTGTTAATAAGCATCTCTCATGAACTTGGCTATGAAATGAAAAAAGAAAGCACGTATATAGTGTACAATTTACTCTTAGGTAAATTAAGAAGATGCTGAGTACAAACATAGATTTGGTATTAACAATAATTTCGAAATAATAAATACATCAACGTTTTAAAATATCAAACCACGTGTCCTTTTGTCGAGCAAGCATCTATACATATCTCCTATATTATTCCACAATTTAATAACACATATCTAAACCGTATTATCATAAAACAATACTCATCAAATTAATTCGAGCCAGTGAATTCTAAAACAATGAAAAACAAAGTTTCAAAGCAAAACACATCGAGCTGAATATTCAAACAGAATTGTACAAAAGCATTTATGTTTATTCAGGATAAAAGAATAATAACGTTAATATAAAGAGAATATCGTCAAATTTCGCGGGAGCACAAAAGAAAGCCGTGTAAATCTGAGGGCAGATGATAAAGGTCCAAACAACGTTGCTAATTAGGCCTGCCTACGTCACACCGCCGCAAGTCATACGCTGATCTACTGATTTTGTAATAATAGCTGTTGTTAGCGACTTCGTCCACGACTAATACAGGATTATTAAAGATATATTTTTTAAGAATTCTGATCTAAATAAATAAATAAATAAATAAATCTAAGAATATCTAGTACCTATAATCTGAATGACTTAACTCAATAGAATTATTATTCTACTACTACGGACACAGAGAGGAGAAAATTAAAGATAAATCGGCAGTTAAAGACGCAAAAATATTGTCTTAAAGATACTCTTAAGTTTACGCGTTTAATAAAAAGAACCTGCAATTATTGTACATAGCAAAAAGTTAGTATCGAAAGTAAGAACGGGTACTTGACCTAAACTTTCGATACTATCCTCACATACTCATTTCAAAGTAAGAATCGAACCTACACCCTGTAGCCACAGCCATTGCGTCAACTATAGAAAGAAAGAAAGAAAATACATTTATTTCAAGGACATAATAAACAAAATCTTAAAACATAATAAACAAAACAGCAAAAAATAAAATAAAAGTAAATTTAAAAAGAGAACATAAAAATAAAACAAAATTTGCACGGTAGTGTGTCCTCGAAAAAGGGTGACCAACTCAGCTAAATACTGTACGACACAAGTGTACGCACAGCGCTGGTTTTCAGTGGCCCCTAAACGTTGTTGCAATTAGAGTGACCTCCATTCCAACAGTAAAATATAGATATAAATAAATAATAATAATAAATATAAACAATTAAACCAAACAAAAATAATACGTCTGTGTGCAGAATTAAACAAAATTAATAGAATAAAATATATGATGTATGTAGTAATAAATAAGGTAAGTATAATTAACATA
>CAJQZM010035840.1:0-31879 GCA_907164665.1 Colias nastes | reverse complement strand
ACAGTGACGAAGATTTCTATGCGCATTATTACTTTTGGATTACTGTAGTAGGGATAATTATAGATGAAACTAAAATAAACAATAACAAACAGAACGAATAAATGAAATAAACGAATGATGGGCGTTGTCGTCCTTCATTATTAAGTCAAATAACATGTTTGTTTCTTGTTTCTTTTATTTAATTTATCCAATTAATAGTAGCACACTCCACATTCACAAATTATATACTACAAGGTTTTAAAAATAAAACAATTATCTTTCAAACTTTTTGCCATTTCACAATAAGAAAAATGTATGAGCATTTTTCCAATTGCATAAAAAGCATCACCAATGTTAGCTTTATTTGCAAACCAATGCTCAATTCTAAGCTAAACTCATATTTACAAAAGCTAGCATGAAAATGAACAAATAATTTCAATGGTTTCATACTTCAATCAATTCAGGGGAAATAAGTTTACTGTTATACAAATGTTTTCCTCCATGTCTCTCAAAAGTCGTAAATTTTGCTTTTATATAATACCTACATCCGACTGTAAACTAGCTAATACTATCATGATCAAGTCATCAATATCATCATAATCAGTCTATATTAGTTCCAATTGTGGACACATTGCCAAAGATTGCCAAATTAAAATAACTACACAAATTTAAATGATAATAATACATGAACATCAACCACGCATTACCTACGTAATAAATAAAGCTTTATGTCAAGCTTTATGTCATTATGTCACAAACATATATTTTATATCACAAGCAATTTAGCTTATTTCTGGTGAAGACAATTTCATAATCGATAACCTAAATACAGTACATTTCAAACTATATTAGTCACTTAAACCATACTAACTCTCGAGGTACACTGTTGCTCGCGTCCGTAGGCTTTGACTCTAGATCCCCTACACGTGTACCCTGGGTAGTGCCAAATGAGCAACCAACTGGTGGGAGACTTCGGTCGTGGCTCGCAACCACCCACCGGATAGAGACGTGCCGCCAAGCGGTTTCGTGTTCCGGCATGAGTTCCGGTGTAGCCATTCCGGGGGGTTGGGTCTGGTTAGTTGTTTGGTGAGTTACGGTTCTATGAAGCGGCGTTTTTTGGTGTGCCGGGTGCCTAGCTTTGGAGGGTAGCGGGATCCGTAGCACGGTTGACCGCTGGCCGACCGTTAGTTGTAGGGGGCCCAAGTAGTAGGAGAGCCACCTGCGAAAGGCTGCCCCGCCGCTTTCGAAAAATCCCAGTTTTGCTCCATCGTGCCGGTTGGCGACCGGACGGGAGGACCCGATGGCGATAACTGGGGGGGTACGGGCGTCCCCGCAGTCTCCAAGCTAGTCCCCCATCAGCACACCTCTAATGTTTGCTTCGATTAACCTACTCACTAAACCACGACCAACTTCCAATTTCCCTGCTTATTCACTTCACATATTAAAAAATAAATGAAAAGTTCAAAAAGAAAAAGAAAGTTTCTACAGCGGCTGCACTTCCTCCCATTTAAAGTGCACCACACTAACATTCGTGGTTTGCACTCAAATCTCGACCCTGTCCACCACCACCTTGAGACCGAAAGACCGCATTTACTTTTTCTTACCGAAACCCAGATTAAACCACCTTCTGACACGGCATACCTTGATTATCCAGGGTATGTCTTAGAACATAATTTTCATCCTAAAGCCGGTGTCTGTGCTTATGTATCTGACAAGATCTGCTATAAACGTCTCTGCCACGTCGACAATCCTGATTTCTCCGTTCTTTGGCTTCTTACTGACATCGGTGTTGATAAAATAATATATGCCGTTGTTTATCGCTCCCATACCTCAGACCAGGGCACAACTAAATTCTTTCAATATCTCAGCGTGGCCGCTGAATCCGTCCAAAAGAAATTTCCATCTGCTCAACTAGTTCTTTTGGGGGACTTTAATGCTTGTCATCAGGACTGGCTGTTTCCCTATAAAAAGACCGACCATGCTGGCAGAGACGCCTACAATCTGGCTTTATCCCTTAATCTCACACAACTCGTCAAAGAGGCAACTCGTATTCCTGACGTTGAGGGTCATACGGCTAATTGTTTGGATCTCTTGCTAACCACAGATCCTGGTAGGTATTCAACCAGTGTTTCATCGCCCTTAGGTTCCTCAGACCACTGCCTTGTCAAAGCTGTTTCTGTATATTCCCCACCGGAACCTAGCACTGTGCAAACTAGGCGTATTTGGCGTTACTCTCAAGCGGATTGGGATGAGATGCGTCATTTTTTCGCATCTTACCCTTGGCGGCGAGTATGTTTTTCCTCAAACGACCCGTCGACCTGTGCTAGTGCTATTGAAGATGTTGTCCGGCAGGCTATGGAATATTTCATTCCATTTAAAGACATATCCTCCGGAGGTAAAGAACAGCCATGGTATAATACCGAATGTAGACGAGCTGAACAATGGAAACACGAAGCTTATCGAATCTGGGCCGATGCTAGAGCACGTAAGGATCCTGACATTACAAGCAAAAAGAGAGAATTCAACAAAGCTGCTAAATCCTTCAAACAAACGCTTAAAAGAACTCGCATTGATCGGATTAGGCAAATTGGGGTCAAGCTTACTTCCTACCCTTCTGGGTCTAAAGCTTTTTGGTCCCTTGCAAAAGCGGTTGAAGCTAATTTCTGTAAGACGTCTTTACCACCACTACAGAAACCTGACGGTGCACTCGCTCACACTGCAAAAGATAAAGCGGATCTCTTTGCAAATCTCTTTGCTAGTAATTCCCGTCTGGACCCTAGTAATAAGGTGCCACCTTCTCTACCTCACTGCGGCCAAAATATGCCTGAATTTCGCATTACTCAGAGAGAAGTTCTTAAAGCTCTCCAAAGTCTAGACGTGAATAAGGCGAGTGGTCCGGACGGTATCCCAGCTGTGGTACTAAAATGTTGTGCTCCTGAACTTTCACCCATACTTACACGATTGTATCGTCTCTCATACCATACTGGTAAAGTTCCCAAGACCTGGAAAATAGCCAATGTCCAGCCAATACCCAAAAAAGGAAGCCGAAGCGACCCAGGTAACTACCGGCCTATCTCAATCACCTCCATTATCTGTAAGGTTATGGAGCGTATCTTAAACAACCGGCTTCTGAGGTATCTAGAAGGTAACGATCTCCTCAGCGATCATCAATACGGATTTCGACGTAACAGGTCTACTGGGGACCTCCTGGTTCACCTCACTCATACTTTTGGCTCTGCTATCGAGAAGCTCGGGGAGGCAGTAGCCGTATCCCTCGACATTTCGAAAGCATTTGACAAGGTCTGGCACAGTGGCCTTATCAACAAACTTCCAGCATATGGGATCTGTCCTTGCCTGCGCAACTGGATCTCTGATTTCTTGGGAGAGCGTTCGCTTCGTGTTGTGATCGATGGTTGTGCGTCTGATCTACTACCCATTAACGCTGGAGTTCCTCAAGGATCAGTACTGTCTGCTACTTTATTTCTGCTACATATAAATGATCTGTTAGGTCCGAGTATATATGGTTATGCTGATGACAGCACAGTTGTAGACAGTTACATATCCGAAGCGCAGACGGGCAATAATGTTTTGGCGGCACAAAGAGAGGCTATGGTTGAACGGTTGAACCTTACTCTAAAATCGGTGGCCAAATGGGGCGATGCCAACTTGGTTAAGTTTAACTCTTCGAAAACACAGGCTTGCCTGTTTACAGCTAAACGCACCGACTTAAATTTAACACCTAGTTTTCAGGATGTGTCCTTGGAATTGTCCAATGAACTGGAGCTTCTAGGCCTAAAGCTCTCCTCTAACCTCAACTTCAAAACCTTCATTGAGTCCAAGGTGCAGGTTGCCGCCAAGAAGCTGGGAATACTCTCCAAAGTGGCGGAATTCTTCACACCGGAACAGCTCCTAAACCTTTATAAAGCTCAAGTTCGGTCGGGTGTGGAGTATTGTTCTCACCTTTGGGCTGGTGCAGCAAAATACCAACTTAGCGCCTTGGACTCGATTGAAAAACGAGCGATAAGGCTTATCGGGAATGAGGCCCTCACCACCTCGAAATTACACAGCTTGGAACATCGTCGAAAAGTGGCTAGTTTGGCAGTCTTCTACAGGATCTATCATGGTGAATGTGCTGAAGAACTGCACAACCTGATACCTGCTTCTCCTTTTCACCACCGGTCGAGTCGACGCGGTGCTGGTCTCCACCCCTATGTCATCGACATTCCACCTATACGCACTAAGCGTTACGCTTCTTCCTTTCTCGTGCGTACCAGTAAGGAATGGAATAATCTTCCGGCCTGCGTGTTTCCTGATAATTATAATCTGGACTTATTCAAAAGAAAAGTGAATAGGCATCTATTAGGTCAGCATGCTCCATCCTAGACCACGCTTATCGCTTTCCATCAGGCGAAGCGATGGTCAAATGCTTGCCTAATCCTGAATAAAAAAAAAAAAAAAAAAAAACTAAGTACATCCGTTCTCTTCAAAACATCAGTGTACAATAAATTACTTCTATATATACTATAATATTATATGATGTTACATATTATGTATTTTGTAAAATTAAATTGTAAAACTGACATGATTAAAAAGAGCAACTATGGAGTTTCTTGCCGGTTCTTCTCCGTAGATACTGCTTTCCGAATCGGTGGTAAATGTTAAAAATATGTACCTAATGACGTTTCAAAAGTGCTTCTAGAAGAAGTCTAATTGAATAAATAAATGTTTGAGTTTTGAGTTTGAGTTTGAGTATAACAGAAGCCAATCAACAGCTTCGACTCTCGAAATCCGCATATATCCCTGACCGTAGTCAACGTGAGGACTCGACTGCAATCGTGACAGTGCCGTCAACACTAGTCTAGAAACACTACTCAGTCTAGACGGCTTATCCTAATCCTAGGGAATAACAAGCCGGAATGAGGTCGGAAAAAGCTGCGATTGTTTTTCCAGAAGGTCATTTAATGAATTTCTTTACTGTCCGGTTTAGTATGATGAATCCGTATTGATTTTTAAATTGCATTTGCTAATGCGTCATATACGAATAAATGATTTGAATTAGAATTTATTATTTAGAAATAGAAATTATACAGGTTTTAGATATTTGTATTAGTATTTTAATTGACTAGGATTTTTTAAATATATGCAAACAAAATTTCAATAGATTTAATTTATCTATTAGTTTTAACCTGATATTATCAGTGCTTCCATTTCCTTTAAATAATTATATTTTAATACCGAACTTCAAGTCAGTATTAATGAGCAGATACACAATCTTGATATTTTAATAACATCTTTATTTAACATTATTCTTTATAAAAAAGAATGAACAAGGAAAAAGAGATAAAAAATAAGACATTAATACTACAAAAGAGCAATAACGAACAATCAGAAACAGACAAACACATTTAACTAACAAATAGTCATCGAAACAAATAATATGAGCAAAAATATTTCAATTCGAAAAAAATTCCGTGGTTTTTTCATTTGTTTTATATTCGTATATTTGCTGTTTGGCTTGCGGGTTACCTACGGTTCGTTAAAACGGTTTTATTTTAATAGCTTTTACAGCCAAATATACCTTGAATGAAATGCCCATGCGAAAATCTATTTACCCACGCAAATGCTCATTACGATTTTTACCGAGATTCCGTGAACGTAATTTATTTTTGCTTATACGAAATAGAGCATGAATATCATATAAACGTGGTAGAAAAACACTCATTTATAACCAACTAATTGCTTTCTTTCCAGCATTAATCTCCGCAAATGAATTTGTCTTTTAGGTTGTTATGTAATGATCATGAAAGTTTGGGTTATTCAATAGGTTTTTGGTGGCATATGTTTTCTCAGATAATAATACGTGTTTCCTTTTTTGTATCATTTTCATTTCAAAATTTTGATAATATATTTACAACTAAAGAAGGTATCTCTTACGTTGATTATAAAAATACAAAATAATAAAGGTAAGTAGGTATACGTATGGTAAAATACTGTTAAATAAATATAATTCTATAAACAAAATCAAACATCAGAATCAAAATCAAACACAAACGTCAAAATCAGATCCATAACTTAAAAAAATGTTCAAGAACTTATAGTTATTCGACGTTTAATAACAAAAAGAAAACGATTGAGATTAAGTATAACGATAACAAAACATTTCTCCTATCAAAACATAGATTAATTCTTACAAAAATACAAATCACATTCAAAACGAAGAAAACTCTAATGCTATTGGATATTTCTAGAAAAATATGTTAGATTAATTGAATAGAATAGATTCTAGCAAGGTTGTTTTCGAAATGTAAAGGAGAACCGAATAAATTCTAAATGTACATCGTAAATTGGTAACGGAAGGGGTTTATTATGACAGAGGGATGTTGCCGAGAGCTTGAGAATTTAAATATCTCCTTTAAAGATAAAGGAAAATGGGCGTTTAAAATTCTGCGACACAAATTAAGACGTGGGTGTGTATGGGTGAGAATTCGGTGATCATTTTATATACTTCATTCATTTGCTGTTATATTATAAACGATTTCATGATAATTATAACAAACAAAACATATTCAAAATAATATTATAAAGGTCTACTTGTTTTATCTGTAGTACTGTCTGTAATCAATAATAATGATTAATCATACTTTTTTGTGTGTGCCAAACTATTATGGAGTAGAGAAATGTAATATTGAATGTTCTGTGAAAAATAATTAAAGAACAACATCACGCCTAAACGCAAGAAGAGTAGAAGTTAAAAAGTATTATAGAAAAAATATTTTACAACAAAACAAAATTAGATAGCGTTATAGCCTATGGTTATAGCGCTAGATAATTCAATACCACGTATTATTTCTTGAAAAACAACATTAATCAAATGAAACCACGCGGAGATCGTAATTCAGTTACAGAATAGGTCACAGATAACGTAACAATGATGGCTCCAATCTATTACGCTCACAATTAACAAGAAATCAATGGAGAGGGCCGTTAATGGTCTCCATATCTTTATTTCTGACAAGACGAATGACGCGCCAAAATCAGGAAATTGGGTCAGTCTCACAATTCCCAGAAACTTTGTTTTTCATGCAGGAAAACTGAGGCAAATATTTGCAATCAGTTATGTAAGCAATTTCATAACGTGGCATTAACTTGATTAAGGATGTTTGGCACGAATGTTATTTTGTAAACATGATTTATCATATTTTTTATAGTTCCCGGCTACGGTGTTGAGTAAACAGGAATTGGTTGTAAAATTTAAAGGTAAGAATAATTGTTCTATTTGTATCTTGTTTATTGCTTTGTTACTTGTTTATTTTAGTTAACAAGCGACTAATGAATCGTCCTAATTTTGGAGGAGGAAAATCACGAACATTTACAAAACTTTCCTAAATGTTCATAAAGTTTCTTCATGGTTCTTTCTCACGATTTTTGGTGTTGATTAGAAATTGCGTTAAATATCTTATAGTATGAATGTGGCTTTGTTCATTTCTCTATCAGTTTTCTTTTCAGTGAAACAATCAAATTATGTTACGGTTCGATACATATGTTCGGTTTATAGGGACAATTTTGGACACAAGAAACTAAATAGATTTAAAATAATTAGAACCCTGTTCATCCCATCGTTACTTTAAATAAGAATAAATTAAACGCCGTCCAAATAACATCCCAAATCAACAGAATAAATCTTATTAATTCTGCATTAAATATATCGTTACAAAGACGAAGTAGCAGTTAAACAATTTTAGCACAAAGGCCAACTAGTAATTTGAAACAGGACCTTTACCTTAAAACAGACACCCACACACTTGTGGGTGTCTGTTTTAGAAGGAATTTCATGGTAATATCTGTCTTGATAATGGATGCTGACTTTGACTGAAGATTGTTTTTGATTTATTTTATTTATATTAATCAGCTTTAGTAGGACTTCAATAACAAGGCTTGTTTACGTTAGGTAGGACCACCTGATCGACCAAATTCAACTTATAACTGAATGTATAAATGTTGGTTGTTCGGTAGTAACTTAAAATCTAGTTCTACTACTATATTAAGTAAGAAAAAGTCTCCTAAAAATTGTGAGCACGATTTTAATATGCACATTTATTTATTTGTTGAATAGCTAGATAAATAATTAGAATAAAAAATTAGCACAAAAAAAAATTAATAACGTGCATGTTAGTTGCTATGGGAATGCTTGGTATTTTTTTTTGTTCCAACGTAATATGTGCGTAGGTGTAAAATATATTTTCCCTCTTCTAATTTTTAGGGTCTTAATGAAATCTCTTTTCCCTAGAGGGCTCGGGCAGATGCTTACGCAAGCTTTTCACAAATTGATTTTTTTATAGTCTCGTATGTGATGAGACAAAAGGTTTTGTTATTTCGTATTTATTCTTAGTTTTCATCAGGGATCTGACTTGACGTTTTCTGTAATTTTTTAATCAATAATGTTTGAGTAACTATATATATCTATACTAATATTATAAAGCTGAAGAGTTTGTTTGTTTGTTTGTTTGAACGCGCTAATCTTGGGAACTACTGGTCCGATTTGAAAAATTCTTTCGGTGTTAGATAGCCCATTTATCGAGGAAGGCTATAGGCTATATATCGCTGCCCTAGTTCAACAGTAAGATATTTTGAACAAAGTATGTTTTGAGTTATTCATACTTTTATGATTTTAGTGTCATTAGGTAATTCACTCGTTGTTAATTGAAATGTGGTTAATTTTTTAAAACTATAGTTTGGTTTAATGTGTTACGGAGTTATTTATATTTCAATATATGAATAAAATAATTTGTATATTAGTTTTAAGGCTTTTAATAGTAAGATAACCTTATATTGAACTCAGACTAAATAAAACATGTTTTGTATTTTTAATGTTGTCTCTAAAATGGTTTATTAAAAAATAAGTTTATATTGTAACTCATAGAGTTATTGTTTTTTGTTTTGTTTAAGAAATACTAAAGATTTATCCAACCAAGCTTCCAAATTTATGGAAAATCAACAGAGATCGACATAATTTTAAGATATCTTAGTAGAGATAAACTACGATAACATGGCGCGCCACTCCAAAATTCAAAACGTTTGAAAGTATTTGTGAAATTCATAATAAATAATATAATAATATAATATAATAATAAAAATTAATAATTTAATTATTATATTATTATAAATAATAATAATATAATATTTAAATATTTGTATTTCACTACACACATTGAAACAGTAATTTGGAGGGGCGCGCCATGTTATCGTAGTTTATCTCTATTACAGTACATCGATATTTGAGAATGTAAGTTGTCCGACTAAATCCGCGGAAATGTTTGGTAACGGGATAGGAAAATTAATTATAAACTGAGAATTAGTTTGCTTGTAATGTATTATTTATTATACCTAGTACCTTAATTGCACAAATCAGTCTCACATTATCAGTTAAAATCTTATTATTATTTTTGCACAAGTCAGTTTAACTATTACTAGCTTACCGCCCGCGGCTTCGCCCGCTTTGTCTAAAACCTAATAAATTATATACTAAAACCTTCCTCTTGAATCACTATCTATTAAAAAAAACCGCATCAAAATCCGTTGCGTAGTTTTAAAGATTTAACTATTTAAGGTTGATGTTCCGACCGTCCCTCCATACATTTTTGATTACCTCTAAACACTTAACACAGACACTATTTCTTTAAAACTAATCATTTTATCACTTCTCTATAATGAAATGTGTGCGCGTTCGACCTTTTTAATCAATAATTTACAATATTTACTTAGAAAAACAACAGTAAAATACCGGAAAAATTTGACACTTCTACAGTAGTGTGCGTGACTTTTGCCAAGCGAAACACGACATAAAGCACGACATCTAGCGCATAGACTATATACTTATTACAGATCTAGCGCGTCAATATCTAAACGAAAGGCGATGTTTAGACATTGACGCTAGATGTCGTGCATTCGCGTTCGTTATCTTATACATAATGAGCATAATTCTAATAAATCAAAGTTCTGTGTAAAAATTGAGTAATTTCATTTCCAATCGTTCAAAGAAAATAACAATAAAATAAAATAAAACTAATGACCTTAGAAACTATGTTTTTTTTTGTAAACAATTTATTACTCATTATTGTTCGTCCGTCGTAGGTCTGTAAACTGTATTGTACACTGAAGGTAAATGGTACTGTAGGTACTTTAGTTCGGCGTCGTCGTCCGCGTCGCGTCGGCTTGATATAAAATTACATTCTTGATTTCATTGACACGCGCTATGATTTGCGCGCGGAATTTCTTGTGTTGTGAATTTATTTTTGTATGCTATGCATTTTAATTGATTCAAATTGCAATGTTTCTCTAGTATGCATTTGAGACTATATTGTAAATTGTAATAATTGATCGTGGGTATAGTAATTAATTATTCTAATAACGCAATTAGTAATATATGTATTTTCGGTGGGATTCAAAACAAAAAATTGGCCCGTGATTTTTATGAAATTTCACCACATTGCAAATCACATCAATCATAGTTCATACACATGTATGACGAAAGTGATTAGTATTGTGGCTAACATTGACTCATCAGTTCATCACTGAAACCAGTGATAAATCAGTACCTATATCATATTGTGTTTGAATATTTTTAAACAATGATATAAGTATACAATTATTATAAATCGGTAAACTATCAAAGTAATCACAAACTTGCAAACATTGGTAAAATGTCCAGTAGTTTATGAGCCTATTCATTACAATCAAACAAACAAACAAAGTTTTCCTCTTTATAATATTAGTGTAGACAAACACTATGAATACGATCACGAATGCAAATTCGGGGATTTTCTAATTATTGCTAAATAATAATTGAATTCGTTTTGAAATACTCTATAATTTTTAGTGTATAAATAGACATTTATAATGTGGTGCTCATTTTTTTTGTACTGCTAACGCTATTGTAGGTACCTATTTTCGTTGTTTTATTTCAAGTGAACACGGCCATACAATTTTGTCACGAGCCGCCTATGATTGTAGGTACTTTTGTTAGGCTCCTTCGTCGTCCGCGTCGCGTCGGCTCGAAAGTTCTTGATTTCATTGTCACGCGCTATGATTTGCGCGCGGATTTTCTTGTGTTGTGAATTTATTTTTGTATTATTATTATTTTTTATTTTTTTTTTATTTTATTGATTCAAATAAAATATTTCACTAGTATGCATTTGAGACTATATTGTATTATGTATAATTTATCGTAGGTATAGTTATTCTTATAACGCAGTTATATTTTCGGTGGGACAATTTGACCCGTGATTTTTCTGAAATATCACCACGTTGCAAATCACATCAATCATACACACGTATGACGAAAGTATAGTGGCTAACATTGACTCATCAGTTCATCACTGAAACCAGTGATAAATCAGTATATCATATTTTATTGTGTTTGAATATTTTTTAAACAACGATATATACAATATTATTATAAATCGGTAAACTACCAAAGTACTTCCGAATTTTCAGACAGACAAACAAGTAGTTTGAACACGCAGTTTTCTTATACTAGTAGCAAAAATCAAAACCATAATATTATGTTTACCTACTATATTTTACTAAAAGTCGAGTGCGTCGAAATCGTAAATAATAGGTAATATAATGTTTTTCACCTTCCTGGTTATTTTCCCATAGTAAATAGTGTTTTAGGTTTGTTGTTGTAGGTAGGAATAATAATAATTATTCTTACTTGTTGGTTATGAAATGTATATTGAAATAATTTACTTTTACAAATCATTAGTGATATTAGTTTTGAGTGAAAATGCTTGGATCAGCATAATATTATATGGTACTTCAAATACATGTTTTGATAAAAAAACAATAGTGTAATAAAATAAAACTGCGTTTTATTGTAATCAATGTTGACAGTTTTAAATTCCAAAATTATTGATCAATAAAATAGTTTACACCAACAAATATAACTTTTATTTTTATAACCATCGTTCATAATATAAACCGTAGCAGGTGGCGTTTTGAAGTTCTGTCTACTCATACAGAAAAATGGAAAACTTGTTTTTTTTGTAAACAATTTATTACTCATTATTGTTGTTTGGCTGTGTGCTTGGCAACTCGAAGCGTGGTCGTCCGTCGTAGGTACTTTTGTTTTGTTACTCAGGAGGATAACCTCAGACTGTAGACACTGTAGTGATGTCAAGACAAATGTGCGAAAGACTGTAAAGTCAGACGCTAATTTAGAAGACGGGCTACCCATTGGGGCTGTTGAAATTGTCTGGAGATCCTTTTGGAACTCATCCATTCTGTGGTTAAACACTTCAAACATCTGATCAATAGACTGTGTGATGGATTCCATATTAGTTTTAGTGCAGTGGCAGTGTAAATGTTGTTGTTGAGGTTATGTAAATTTAACACTTTAGTTAACTACCAAGATATAAAGAAATGAGGATAGGACACAATAACTATTGGTTGAGGTATTTATAAACTCATAATATACTTTTAAAAAAATCACGTTTTAATAAATTTCTAGAATTAAATTAGAACAGCTGATTCAAAATAGCCTAAAAAATCTTAATAATAATAATTACGCTTCACAGCAAGAAGAAATGTACCATATGTACCCGCACAAAGTCGATATTGTGTTGCCTACCGTTCGACTCAATGGCTAGGGTTGTACCTTTAATAATTATTACCAAACTAATAAACCGAGTGATGCGAAATAACCATAATTCTTTTAGAGTTTGATAAAATGATCAGGCAGGTATTTTCTTTAATCCTCTGAATTCTCGGTTACTAAATTGTATCGTTGAAATTATTCTTAATCGCGTAAATTTAATAAATAATCATATGGAAAACACTTTTCATTTGTTTTTTTACTTTCACGCCCAACTACTATACAATAATTACGTTGTTTCGGTATTTTGACGAGAAAACGCAGGAAACATCCGTTGTATCATTTTAGATAGATTGTATATTTTGTATCTGTAGAATTGAAATCAAAGCTATGTATATGTTGTCTCCATTCTTTTCTTATCGGATTGTTGATCCCAATGCGAATGCGTCACTTAAATTTTATAAAAGACAATTAAGAACATCAAAAATAAAGTGATACGTAAATATTTCACAGTGCAATATATTATGTAATTAATAATAATTATATATTTATGAAAAAATAATTACATCAGATTTAATAATCGCAATTGTTTTGAATGTACATATGAATAAATGATTACATCATAATAGTAATAATCACAATTGTTTTATTTCCCATTTGTTGCAACCCTAGCAGCAGAAGTACCTACACTGGCGGCGCGGCGGCATCGTGCGACATCAAAGGCATTGCCTTACTAGGTAAGTTTATAATGATTAACTCTTTAATAATTATTTTTGACTTTACTCATTTCTTTTATTATATAATTTACGTTTTACTTTTACAGAATCCGATTCAATGGATTATGAAGACGAGTCACACAACGCCATACGATAGTGATGATGAATGAACATTTCAATAAATGCATGCGTGTTTTTTTATGTTGTTTTGTAATTGTTAATTGTTTCTTAAATAAAGAAATAAACTAAATATTTAAATGATGATTTGTTATTTGCAACACAACTTTATATTTGAGATTCTTTACAAATGTATATTTAGTTTTGTATCATCAAATTTATAAATTTTATTCCATAGTTTTCAAAATTAAATGTAAATGACCATAAAAACATTAATAAAGTAAATCATTGATGTAAGGTCAGGGAACGTAATACATATATACATCTGACCATGTAGAAGCTAAGTCTTGTTGACTGCTGAAGTCTGTAAAGTTTTGTTGTCTGCTGAAGTCTGTACGCAATGAAAATGTCTGCCGTTTCGAAAATAAGTTTTTAAGACCCTAATAAATAAAATATATGAATGGCAGATCTGGTCAAATACTTTCAAAATTGTATTTTTTTCAGCACTTTCATAAGTGTCTGCCAGAATGTTATCCGCGTGATAATGGTCTGCCATTGTTATTTTCCGATAGTAATAATAATCTATTTTCAAATATCAAAATGGCAGACGTGGTCAAATGGTTTCAAAGTTCGCCAAAAATTTCCACCTGTCTTACCTAAGCGCGCGCCCCGTCCACCACTCTGGGCTTAGTGACTCCTCATCTCATGTATAGTAGGTATTATTAGGGGAATCAACACACAAAAATCCAGGTCTGGTCAAATACATACAGGTAGCTTTGCGCTAGCTCTCTAGCTATTACTTCTTATGGAGAGAAAACGTAAACATGTACCACGGGCGAAGCCGGGGCGGACCGCTAGTAAATAATAAAATAATAAATAGTGTATTAGATTTGTTATTGTATCTTGTATACCTACGAATAATTATTCTTACGTCTTGTTGGGAAATGTTCAAATACCTACCTATTGAAATAATTTACTGTTACAAATCATTAGTGTTATTAGTTTTGAGTGAATAGGCATGGATCAGAAATTCAGAATATAATATGCTACTAACTACTCAAATACATACATGTTTACACAACAAACACCACTGACCTCTATAACTATAAGTTATAGAGGTCAGTGACCGTCAGTGACAAACACTATGGATACCTACGCTCGCGAATGCAAATTCGGTGATTTACTAATTATTGATACCTAGTCATTGAATTCGTTTTGAAATAGCCTGTACTTTGTAATTTTTAGTGTTATAGACATTTATAAAATGTGGTGCTCATTTTTTTGTAATAAATCATCCCGAACGCTATTGTATTTTCGTTGTTTTATTTCAAGTGAACACCTATACAATTTTGTCACGAGCCGCCTCTGGCCTCTGGGTGAAATAAACAAGTCAAATGATTTTTGTTCTAATTGTATTTTGGTAGTAGTTTGTTTAGAATTTACATTACCATTGTTTAATTTTTACCTACTATATTTTACTAAAAGTCGAGTGCGTCGAAATCGTAAATATCTTTTTCACCTTCCTGGTTTTTTTCCATAGTAAATAGTGTTTTAGATTTGTTGTTGTATGAATAATTATTCTTAGCATAATATTATATCATAGGTATATGCTACTTCAAATACATGTTTTGATAAAAAAAACAATAGTGTAATGTAATAAAATAAAACTGCGTTTTATTGTAATCAATTTTGACATTATTTATTTCCCAAAATTACAACAAAATAGTTTACGCCAACAAATATAACTTTTATTTTTATAACAATCCTACTTGTTTTACATTCACGCCATCTAGACTTAAATCTTTATCATTTTTGTATACGTCTGTGTGTGTAAACGACCCTGTATGCAATGACAGATGTTATAATGCATTTTTTTACCGAATTGGGTGGATTTTAAGGCAATGATATGACATATTTCAATAAAATATAATATTCAGTAACCGCCATGACTATTCCTACGACCTTAATCTTTTCCAATTACGCAAAAACTCAAATAAACTAGAAATGTAGAATTCAGCGCCATCTAGCGGGACATTGGCTGGGAACAGATCGTAGCAATCACCTTAAGCATACAAAGGGACATAGGGACAGAGAAAGCGACTTTGTGAAGCGAAGATTTGTAGCCAAATTTGTATGGATCTTCTTTTTTAACCGACTTCAAAAAAAAGGAGGAGGTTATCAATTCGGCCGGTATATTTTTACTTGGATACATTAATTTGATGTCACCCATACAATTTTTTGACCATTTTCGTCTAAGTTGAAATTTTTCACCATTTTAGAGTTTTTTCCAGTCATAAATCTGTTGGTAACCTATTTCATTGACTGTATAAGGTTTACCAGTTTTTTTGGCTGATTTTAATTTTTTTTTGCAGTTAGATGTCTCAACATAGAAATGTTTTTATAATTCCATATAAGGACATTTGAAGATGTCTCTGTGTAGAAATAAAAGAAAAGTAAAAATCTTCCTGACTTTATAAATATCCAGATTCTTGAACTAAAGGTCGTTAAAAATATGCTTAAATGTCTCAGTGAGACATTGAAATTTGGGCACTTTGGTTGCGTTTTACAAATATCTGATTTTTGAACCAGACAGAAGAGCGAATTTTTCACATGAAACAAAACTTATCTCAATTTTGTTTTTTTTTAAGATATCTTACTGTTGAACTAGGACAGCGATATCATCACGCTAAGACCAACAGGAGCGGAGCAATGCGGGTGAAACCGCGGGGAACAGCTAGTATTTAAATATGTTGAATGAAAGATATACAAGTATCAAACAAAAACGCGAGAGTGGCTGAACCGATTTCGTTAATTCTTTTTTTATAATATCCCTTGAAGTACGAGGATGGTTCTTATGTAGAGAAAGCGTAAACGTGTACCACGGGCGAAGCCGGGTCGGGCCGCTAGTTTAACATCAAATTTTCTAGTGAAGCTAATGCCAAATTATCACACGGTCGAATATCTACTCAACGTACTATAGTGATAAAGCTTTCAAGTTAGAAAGGGGTTGGAAATCGCTCAGAATAGTAATTCAGGTTAATTCATTTCCACTGGATTAACTTTCAGCAATGCGACGGTCGACTAGGTTACTCTAATAGCCCTTGCCTGTAAATTCATAAAAATGAACAAGAGCGTATACGTACGATGTAAAGTAGGTGAAGTATTGGAAAACTATGCATTCGAAAATGTGATTTATTTTTTATGGGATTAGTGTTAAATTGAAATGAAGTCTTGTAAATACTACCTAGCTGTTAATAATAGGTATGTAGGTACGCACGGTCTACGTTTCACGCTGTGTCTATGAAATCGAAATATAGTCTGGTCGGTAAGGTAATAAATGACTATAGGACTGATATGAATCTTAAAATGATAATTATAATCTAGAAAAGTTTAATGTAATGAAAAAATACTTTTAATTTCGAATTGGAAGTTTATTATTTATGAAATTCTGACGACATAGATAATATTCTGTCGGGTCAGCTTATAAATGATATTAAAAGAAACTAAAATAGAATAGGTATGACCTGTTATTTTACTTGACAAGTGAAATAATGAGTTTCTACGCCGTGTTTAATTATTATTATTAGTCGTAATAAGTTTCCACATTTCTGAGTTTCATTAGCTCTCTGTTCGCTAAAAACATCTTATTTTAATATTCAAGGCAATATTGTTTCATAGGTACCAAATTAATAAGTCTTCAGAATAACTGTTTACTGTAACTAGATACACTGAAGATAGAAGTATCTTTCTTTCCGATTATCTTTGAATTGAAATGACTTTAAAAAAACTACACCATCAAAGTTTATTTAATACACTGCGTACTTCTACTCGTCTCAATTTCTATTTCAATCACTTCTATTCACCCAACCATACGCACAACATTAAACAGTAACAAAACAATAATATTAATCTTTAACATTCGCATGGGATTCCCATAACGTTTACACATCCTTCATACATCACTAAGATCCCTGTATACCCTCAGATTACGTAAAGCGAGTGATGACAGACGATCGTTCCACTAATCCACTAATTATTTAATGTTAGGGGTTCCCATGACGTCTTAGCAGTATTATTCCCAGTGTTAGAAAGAGATGGCGATAGACGAATTACCTGGTCATATTTTGTGCGGTTTGTCTTGTTTTACGAGTGACATGATTGCGTATTACACGCATTATTGTAAGAGGGTATAAACATGTGGTGATAAAAGGTTATTTGTTATGACATGGTGGTGTCAAGTGAATTAAGTATGAGTAGAACTGAATTATTAGTAAGATGAGTATGTAGTAGAACTGAATTATTAGTACGAAGTTTCTTGTACTGAAAGGTTTTTGATGGACGAATATAGGCAAGTTGATAAAAGTGTCCAAATAACTTGTATTTTTTTAAATAAACGCTTTTAAAATAATTCGTAGGACATAAAAAACAGTACATATGAAAGTACACAATATCTTTATATGACAGCCTTATTGTTGAGAGAGAAGCAAAAAATATAAAACATTTATGAAAATGCATCTAATGTACGATTACAAGTGACTAGGGTAAAAGTGGGATAGATGCCCCACTTTTTGAGATAGCCTCATAATTTTATAAACATGAATCTTATACGAACACTTTGTGTGAATATAGCTAGGTTAATTATCTGTTTTGAATTACTATATATATTTTTAATCCTATCATTTATAGATAATGTGTAATAAATATTTTTGTAGAACACCTTTTTTGAGGATAGATGCCTACCTAGTTGGATAGTTGCCCCACCATGAAAATACTAAGGAGGATAGATGCCTGCAGAGTGGGATAGATGCCTTACATATTCTATAAACGCGAAATCTAATAAAATTTATATGATAAACCAGCAAATGTCATGTTAACATAGTTGTTCTGTTGTCCAAGAATATACTTGCGCTCGCACTCCTTCTTTTCTTTTGTATTTTCGTGGCGTGGTTCTCCTACAATCAGTATAAGGGCAGATCATTAATAAGTAAGTATACATAACAAAAAAAGCAAATTAAACGAGTAAAATCGGTTAACACAGAGAAAACCTCTGACGCAATCAGGTAAAAATATAAAAAGTACCTGTGATTATCGATAATAACATGTACATATGTATTGAGGGATAGATGCCCTTAGAGGCCCCTAAGGGCATCTATCCCTCGAAAAAAAAGGGGCAACTATACTTTTTGATAAGGATAGCTGCCCCAGTATTTTTTTTATTAAATAAAAACAAAAGAGCCACTATTTTCACTTAGATTTGTACTTAATGAACCAGTGTATAGACATAATAAGAAATATAGTGAAATTTATTAATACTTATAAAGTTATGCAAAGGCAAATATCAACCTTTTTAAATTTTAACGTGTTCGTGAAGTTCGCCGCCGATATTATAACACGCACTAGCGAAACACGTCTTCACCAAACAACAGCTCATGCGTACCCGAGGTGCGGGGTGATAGGAGCTCCTATTTAAATCATTAATTCGTAGTCAGGACTCTGGGAAGTGAGGTTTTTTGAAAATGGGGCATCTATCCTAGTGCGGCATCTATCCCACTTTTACCCTATTCTTAAGCTTAATAATAACGTGTCGTTAAAAAGAACATATAACATTTCTTATATAAACCCTAATGGAGAGAGGATCTCGGAGAATTATCTGTAACTGTAGGGAGTCGACCGACTGTGGTTTGGCACGGCGGGAGTTCTGGGGATTAAGCAATATTTACAATTCAGCATATCGAAATTCACGCGGTCACAGAATACATTTATAGTATCTAAATCTTCTTGTTTAACTGCTTACAAATTACTTTATAGAGAGCGTAGAAAGGATAGGGCCATATCGAAACGTGGCATATGCATTAGGTACTCTTTAACTGATCAATTTTCTTTACGCACAAATACGTGATCAACATTTTGTGTCCTGTAAACTTTATTTTGTTGTTGACCCCACCGAGAATCAAACCTGGACCTCTTCGTTTTATTCACACATGTTCACCACTGCTCAAGCAGGTGGGCGAAGAAGCTATTTAGATGTCAGCATTTATCCCTGCTTAATGCTCAGGTAGGTCGAGTGTTCTAGATCAATCCGATCAGCAATCCCAATCTTACAAAATGATATCCAAGTGTAATCTTCTTAATGAAAAAGTTGGAACATTCTCAACTCCTATTGGATTTCCATTCATTGCTCCATCTAAAGTTTGAAACCAATTTCCCTACGGTCACGGTCGTGTGATCATTATACTTATTTGGGGGTAATAAAATATCGGAGTACCAAATTTATTGGCCAATAAACGGCGTCATATCATCTGGTTTAATCTGTGGCATTTAACGGTCGCTCGGTTTGTGATGAAATTAATTAATTTATAGAAACGTTCTTGATACTTGCAGTAGATAAATGCTAGTGTGGATTTTGCAGACTCGATAGTGGATTTGAAGACATTTTTTAATTAGCTTTGCTAACATTGTTGCCGTCTTTAGATGCAGTGGATTTATCTTTATAAAAAATCGATTCTGACCTCAATATTCTGTTCTGACATAAGAACCTGACCTCAACATAAGAATTGTGAGGCACAACCGATTTAAACATATTATTAATTATTGGAAAACTATTTTACCGAGTTAAATAGGCTATATTATACCTATCCCCCTAGATAAACGGGTAAAGGCGGGACAAGCGGACACATTAAAATAACAGTGAGGCGAGATTGGAAACCACTTCTGTTGATTTATCGTAGTAATAAAATAAGTATCGTAGTAATATATTTTTTTATATTTAAAAATTGCGTTTAATAATCAATAATATTTTATAAATAAATTTTATGTCTTCTTAGCTTACACGTGTGAACTAAGAATCCTTTGAATTCCTTTTAGAATATTCTGATCTGATTTCAAAGAAATTCACGGTTACCTAGTAACTGGTATTAAAATAAAGACGATTTGATCGTCAGACACGTCTGTTTGAACGGCATTCCTTTGCTTCTAATTAATAGCCGTGTTTTATAGCTAAATGAGTAAGTCAAAATTAGAAATAATAAATGATAAAGACCTTTTTAACACACTTTTATTCGCTTCACCCGTATGTTTCTTTTGACTCGATATTGACCCACTTTAAACGGACAGATAGAATTCAAACTTTTTAAACTTACCCATCAAGGACTGGTGACAATACAATAATTACTTGAGTTTAAGCTTGTTTTTAGTTTGTTGAAAATATATTAATTACTTATCATGTCGCTCAATGTTCTCATTGTAGGGACACAGGAATGCTATACAGTTTAGAAGTCCACAATCCGAAAAGCAAATGCAGATGAACATTTCTTCGAATCTATGACGATTTTTTTCAGTGACAAGAAAAGTTGTTTATATTATGCCGGGTACAGACTGGTGAAACGTAACATGCAATGTAACATTCTGCCTTTCATTGCATGTTCGCTGCAAGCGTGGACGCATAGCGCGCTCTTAACGCGCATTCACTACGAACCTCCCGTAGTCGTGTTCCTTGCCCCTTTGTGTTCGTCGAAAAACCGACAAATCACGGATCGCTCCGCGCGCGGCTTGTAATGCTCGTAGCATGCGCGTGAAATGCACATTTCGCGCGCGCAAGACGTCCAAACTATGAGAAATTGTTACAAAGTGTGTTACCTTTCATGATACATTGCAGCAATGTGGACGGTGAATTCTTTCATTGCATGTTACATTGCATGTTACATTTCACCAGTCTGGACCCGGCATATTACTCCTGTCATGGCATAGAAAGAGATTACAGTCTGGATTAGTTTATACACTATTTGTATTTTGTTATACCTACTAGCAACAGGCAATTAAAGCCGCAGGCTAAATACTGATAGGAGCGGAGCAATCCTGGTAAAACCGCAAGTCATAACTAGTACACTGAGAAAAATTTGCTTTAGCAAAGTACCAATTTAGCTCGGCTAAAAATTATTCTGCTGTATTCAATCAAGACATATTTAAAATGTGCATTAAAGCTTTGCAAGTATTATACAAGCAAGTATTGCTAAATATTCTTGGCTATTATTAAAAAAGTACTTATTTATTTCAAAATTACCAACTCGGTCAATATTACCTTTACCGAATTAGGTTCAAAATAGACAAGCTTACGTTATTATTTAATGATAAGTAAGTTATTTAATTTTAGACTAAACCATAGTTGGTTACTATTTACACAGAGTTCGGTTAAAAATAAACACGCTTACATTATCGTTGAATGATAAGTAAATCATTTAAATTTAGACATAATATTATTTGGCTAAAATTAAATAACTTGCTATGATGCATATAACCGTGTTTCTTACTTAAAAACAAACAAGTAACTTATCTATTGGGAGATAAGCACAGCTCGGCAATTAACAATGGAGCGAATACTATTTTTGACCGAGTAACTTGATAAAAATTAAATAAGGAATTGGCTGCGTAGCCCGCAAAGTCGGCCATTTCTATCAAATCATAGTCGAGTGACGAACGTGTCTGTTGAAGCGCCGCCTCAGCAACTACAAGGCAGATTCAAATTTACATTAAAAATCATTTTGAATTTTAATCAAACTATTATAGAAGAGCAAGATACAGAAGACAAACTATTATGGCTCAAAAACTCCTCTGAGCCATGGACAGCCGTAGACGGTAGAACTAAAGTGGCAAGAAATTACAGAGACGAGGCTAATTGCTGCAAAAGAGCCATAGCTCAATACCTCAATACAATGAATATGCGGCTCTTAAAAAACCCAAAGGATATCTTATGGTGAGTTCAGTTTTTTTAGAATTTTTTGTCTGCTTTAGTTTAATTACTTTTGTATACTTACGTTTTTTTTATTTGTTTACAGCTAGAAAAAAATTTTGAAAACCAAAGCACAATATACCGAAATCACTGAAAGCTTCCCCACAATCAAGCCAAAAATACTTGAATTAGTAAGTTACTTCTGATCAAGCATCATATTGTCATATACCTATTACTTTAATATGTAAATTACATAAGGTACGATATAGTTCCGATATAATATCTACACATCAAACATGTCTATGATCCTAGATGTTGACAATTTTTTGGATAAAAATCATTTCCAGTTGCTGGAATACTTATAATGGTTTTGGGTGTGGTTTTTTCACATTTTGTAACGAGGCTCAACCAGAACATTTTATAATAGAAAACGACCAATATGTAAAGAGCTTATTGTACTTTAATTTTTTTTGGTGCAAAAAATGTTTAAGTTTTAGCATTTATGATCATTTTCCCGACGACGAATGTGAATTATGTTTCAATTAGATTAAATTCAAATGTTTAAAACAATGACGATTTTACTTGTTGGGTTGTAAGAAAATTATTAGATCAAAAAGATTACTTATTCTCCTAGCTTATTCTATAGTTTTTGCCTAAACTTTTGACTTATCAAATACATATAAGTACAATTTAGGTGTAGTAACTTGCTTACATTAACATAATTGTTGTTTGTTTTTTATGTAAACAAACCTAAACCACTTTCATTAGAGAACAAACTCCAACATCGCGAAATAAAATCAGCTGTTCCGTAGATTTTGGCAGAGTAGATAATTCCACTTTTGTATATGAAACAGCTGATATTTCTTTTACGATGTTGGATATTTTGGTCCTATACCTATAATTAAAGTTGTTCAGGTTCGTAGTCTGAGTCATTCCTTAAAAGTTTGCTCATGATTTATATTTCACCCTGTTATTGTGAAAATTAAAACACAGAACACCAGTATCGTTTCTTGACATTGTGAATTGTGTACTATTTTTAAAAGTATCTAGTAGTATCTAAGTGTAAGTAGTATGTTACTTGAAATGATTGTATCGTGTACTGAATAAAGCTAATTTCATTAATGTGCATAATTTTCTTTCAGTTTCTTATAAGTTTTTGGTCTGTCGGCAAAATGAGTGTTGTTTTCCTACATGAACGTTTCATTGGCTTTTTTTCCGACATGCCAAAATTTTGCCCACTGCACTAATAATGGTACAAATGACAACATATCGAACTAGGTAAATATTTTCAGTATGAGCTGACTTCACATTGTATACAGGGTGTAACAGAAAGGGGTTACACATCTAAGCAGGGCGTGATGTACTGATGAAACTGAACAACTTTTCCCAAAGAACTTAAGGTCAAAAGATGAAAATATTGGAGAGGTTTAATTTTTTTTTTCATCTTTCGACCCATTTTCCTTGGGAAAAGTTGTTCAGTTCCATCAGTGCATCACGCCCTGTTCGGAT
Organism: Colias nastes; assembly: GCA_907164665.1. Taxonomy (NCBI): domain Eukaryota; kingdom Metazoa; phylum Arthropoda; class Insecta; order Lepidoptera; family Pieridae; genus Colias; species Colias nastes. The sequence continues at coordinate 8,241 of CAJQZM010035840.1, read as the reverse complement.
GTGTATATCCCCTTTCTGTTATACCTTGTATAGGTTTTACAAACATTCACAGGTCAGCTTATACTGAAAATATATAAGTTAATATGTGTCGTTTGAATTAGTACTTGCAACAAAGTATTTTAGCTATGGTTACTGAAAAAACTCGCTTAAGACTACAAAGTAACTAAATAAATATTCCGACTTCAAATGACTAAAAAGAAAAAAGTATTTAGCTATGGTTACCTAATAAACCCGCCTAAGAATACAAAGTAACTTGGCTAAATATACCAATCTTAATTGACTAGAAAGAACAGAGTATATTTAGTTATAGTTACCCAATGAACACGATTGACAGTACCCAGTAACTTGGCTACGTATACAAATTTTCAATTGAGTAGAAGTAACAAAGTAGATTGGCTGTCCCTACCCAATAAATATGATTAACATTATCGTGTTACTTAGCTAGTTTTACGAAGCAAAATATTTGAACTCACTGAATTACTTTGCTAAAAACAACAGAGCACGTTGGGTATTGTTAACAGAGTAACGCGATTCACTATAGTAAATAGGTTTGTTAAGTTTACTGAGTGAATAGGTTAAAAGCAACAAACCTTTAATACGTATTTTTTGACCACCTTAGTGGGTTTATATTACCAACATACGTTAACAAAGTTGACTTGTATAATTTTAGCAACAAACTTTGCAGGCTCCCTCCGAAGCAAGTTACTCGGTTGTAAATAGCTGCAACTTATTTATTTATAGCCGTTACGTTTTTTCAGTGTATTTTATATAATAAATTCATGTTCGTTTTTCCACTTTAACTCAAGAACGGCTGAACGGTTTTCAAAGATCTTTTGTTTGTTAGTGTTGTGATAGACAATATTATAATCTGTATTTTAGTAATAGTTAACTGTTGAACAGTCTGTGTAGTATCTATAGTGAGAAGAGTTTGTCTTTGCCCTCCTCCTGTCTGGTTAGGGGTGTAATGTCGTATATGCACAATGTAGCTTGTTATAAAGTATTATTAAATAAAGTTTTCGTATCAACATCCACAAGTTGTGTTTCAATAGGTATACAATTATTTCAAGAGTTAGATTTATCTACCTACGTTATGAAAATAACAGCAAAAATAAAAAAAGACGTGTGGCACTCGGGGACTGCCGCGGTAAAGCTATTGCATGCTATGCCTTCAAGCCACACCTCCGTGCCCGTCGGAGTGGGGAGCGTGAGGTTTTTTCGTTACGGAATTTCTGGATTCGGTCCCCGCGCTCAAGGCCCGCGATAGAAGCTATGCAATAGCTTAAAAAGAAAAACTTCCAAAAAATACGTTTACGTGGGCGGAGCTGGGGCAAAAAGTTAATAATAAATATGGAGTGCCACAGTTGTGTCAAGGAAAAGTAAATCCAAATAAATGTGGCCTCAAAAGAGATGTATAAAACTCTTCACATTTTAATATCATGATATTAATTTTGGGCGGTTTTGTAACAAGCCCTAAAGAACGAATGCTTAAGAATATTTTTCGTTTGAAACAAAGTATTACAATACCATTGCTAAGAGAGATTGCCTTCTTTACGTTAAGCCTCTCGTTTATTAAAACAGAAAACAATTTTAGCATTTAACTCCGGGTTCATTCTTTATGACATACCTTTTTACCGACTTCAAAAGATTTAAGCTATATTTCCATACTGTGTAAATAATTATTTGGGAACTTCAAAATATTTAATAGATATTTTTTCTGTATCTATATTGAGTGACAAGGAAACTATAGGTTTTAGTGAGTTTAAGTGTACCTATGTACTTGATGTGAACGCAATAGGAAAATAAATCGTCATTATTTTTTCTAGTAGCTATACATATTATAATAATATGTACCTACCTACCTACTAATTCTTTGTATAACCTGTCTACGATTAAATGTCTTGTTTAAAAACTACTTTAGAAGCAAATATTTCAAATATATAGAGCTACGTAATTGAAAGTAAATAGCAAACTAATATAATATTTTAAACTTCCACTTTTTTCATCAAAATGTTACACGTGAAAATATTTTGTAATACAATATGAAGTCCTGAGGGTCGAGTATGTCAGTGAACAAAAAGCAAACAAAATTTTTTGACAAAATGACACGACCTTTATCACGATACTGACAAAAAAAAACTAAAAGGGTAAATAATAAAGTCATTCATATACTAAAATATCGGTGGTAAATGTTAAAAATATCGACGATTCAAAAGTGCTTCTAGAAGAAGTCTAATTAAATAAATAAATGTTTGAGTTTGGGTTTTGAGTTTATCTAGATTTTATAGGAATATTAATTATAAAATTAAATATCTATAGTATTCATATTCAAAATATTATCTTGAGTTTTCATACGCTTTAATAAGCCAACAGTCGGCAAATAATATGTTTTTGGAACCTTATGTTCTATATTATTTTATTAAGATGATACATAGGTATGTATCTAAAGAAGAGAATTAGAATAATAATTCAACATTTTTGCCATGGTATTATATCGAAACAACGCCAATTATCATAATTTATTATATTAACTAGGTATTTAATTTATTATATATTAATACCGATATTTAGCTATTTTTCCTATTAAGTATTACCTACATCTTATAGTTTGTTTTACCCTATAATTTTTTGTGATGAAGCATATTAATTATCCTACCCACTTATTACAATACAATACCTATGATATATTTTAACTATATCAACGATCAAATTTGTAACCTCATTTCTCTTCTATAAGTATGTTTAAAGATTTCAAAGTAAGTCAAGGGCATTTGTCTAAAAGTAGGTAAGTATCGAAGCCGCGAATTCCAAAGCAAGATAAAACCGCTAAACTTGGCTTATATCTAAATCTGTCATTACCTAATATTCCACTTCTCAAGATCTCCGACGACTGCTCTTATAACCTCAAATATTATATTTTACTAGCTGTACTCCCGCGGTTTTACCCGCATTGCTCCGCTCCTCTTAGTCTTAGCGTGATGATTTATAGCCTATATCCTTCCTCGACAAATGGGCTAACTAACACCAAAATAATTTTTGAAAAGAACCAGTAGTTCCTGAGATTATCGCGTTCAAACAAAAAACAAACTCTTCAGCTTTATAATATTAGGTAAAGATTTCATTCGTTATATACCTTTTTATACCATTTTTTAACTAGGACCTAAAAGCGAAATAATTATATTTTCACCGAGTAGAATACCTACTATTTGTCCATAAAAAATAGAGCAGTCAAACAAAAGTGTAGTGTACTTAACTGTAGTTCAAATATAGGTATTATACTCTGTATTATTCAAACTTTACTTTTAGCAATTCCCAAAAGAACTAGACAATGTGCCTAATTCTTTCTATGTACATTTATAATTTACCTACTAGCTTTGCTACACGGTTTCACACGCAGACAGAAAAATCAAGTATTTCTATACCTAGCATGTGTTTCTTTTGTCATTTTTTATTGTAATGTATAACTGATATTACTGTAAAATTTCATCCAAATCTATCGAGTAGATTTTTGGTGAAAGAGTAACAAACATAATATGTATATACGTACGTCGTACAACCATCCATCCTCACAAACTTTCGCATTTATAATATTACTAACCATGATAATATGATTATTGGGATAAGATTCAATAACAATTTAGTTCGGAAACAATCAAATACAAAACAAGTGAATTCAATAAACATTATCATAGCAACGGAAACGTGAGAAAGCTTTCAGAGCTAGCAATCAAATACGTGTTTAGCAATAACTAAATTTCTTTACCATTACGCTATTAAAACAAAACAATGAATATTGGAAAACTGGGGCGTAAACCGACACTTATAAAAGCAGTTAATTTATTTTCGTTCCATTTTGACATTAACCCCTAATAAATATTATTTACTTCATCCATTGAGATAATATTACTACGTATGGAGGAGACACCACGAACAAAATCTGTGCGCCAAGCGCGGCGGCGCGGGGCGCATTTTTTTGCTCTAAGTTTTAAAAATTATTATCTAGTTAGGTACTTACCGATGAAAAGTTATTCCTTTGCACTTTTCCGTATTATTTGTATTATTTGTGCAATATCGTAACACACACGAAAGCATATTTGATGCGTTTCACTTTAAAACAAATAAAAAATGAGCGTGACGTTCGCGCCAATGAGCGAGCAAGCGACTGAGTGCAGTTAAGCCATATGGCTTATGGTGAGCGGAACATAAGTGATGTAGGCGGTGTCGTCTCCATATGTATATCTCAATAACTTCATCGCTTTTGTTTCAAATTGCGCGGCACTAATACAAATACGTAAATATTCCATCGTTATACAAAAGGAGGTTTAATATTCACTCGATTTTTCAATTAAGGAATTATATTCTTAATACATGCTTACTACTTAATGACGTCTTTCTTTATTTTCATGTTTTATGAAGTGAAAGTTCTAAGCGCGTTGAGAGTAAAATTTCAAGGTTGGTATCTTTGAATCTTGTCAAAGAAGTTTCACTTCTGACACGTGTGCTCGGCACACACGCTCTTTTCCATGTAATATGACTAAGTATATTATGTTCCACCGTTTTGTTTATGATTCTACGTGTGTATATTTAAGGCAAAGACTAACTTCCAGACATTATAATTCCTTCGTAAACATGTATGTTTACATGCAAATATATACAGTCTCCTTCATTTTATATACTGTGTATTAAATTCAAAACACGGAAAATTTATTCAGGGTTATATTTTCTTAAGTTATTCCTTGAATATATATTTTATATGAACGTCTGTTTGTGTTACCTAAATATTATGATATCATCTTGTTATATTTTATTCTACTTATACTAGCTTCGCGGCTTCGCCCGCTTTGTCTAAAACCTAATAACTTATTAATACTAAAAACTTTTTCAAGAACCACTCTATCTATTAAAAAAAACGCATCAAAATCCGTTACGTAGTTTTAAAGATTTAAGCATACATAGGCACATAGGGACAAAGAAAGCGACTTTGTATTTATACTATGTAGTGAAGATCATTAATTGTAATTGAACAAATTTACTACTATTTCATAATAAAATAATTTGTGATAGAAATCCTACTATAAGTTTTTTTTTTTTTTCAATTCAACGCAAAAAAACTATAGTATCTGGAAGGTAGGTAATTATCAAGATTCAAGAGATAGACTAACAAGTAAAATAGGTTAGCATCTATACGACAAATACAATGCCTTGCAATTTAAAGCTAAACAGATATTATCAATATTCTTGTAAGACCTATAATAAAAAGAAAATGTCTACAGAAGAAAATTGCATAGATTATTTTTTTTATAAATCAAATGAAATTGATATTGAGATTAAACATTTATTTTAAAATATTAACTTTTTTCAATAAAGAACAAATAGTTTAAATTTGCATAAGCTGTTAGATAGTAAATAATTATGAATTAAATTCTGATTATTCATCGGATTCTATCAAAGGCTTTGATAGAAATCTTATTCAGAATTTTGTGGTTTATTAATTAATTGCTATTCGGTTTATTTAATTACGTGGGAATTAAAATATTAGTTTGCTAAAAATATATTTTCAGTACATAGTAAATTTTGATTGGGACTGTGCTTGCAGACTTAAGTTTATAGATGTAATGAATACAAGTGTTTAATCAATCTAAAAAATGGTTATTTTCTGTAATTGACAAGTTTACTCAAGCAATAAAAATACAATTATTTTCACAAAATAATTTAACAAATTAAAGTGACCCATATGTTAAACAATATATTCCAGCCCTATAAAATGAATGATGATGAATGACCTATAATATATTAATTTGAATATTTTGAAATTGAAGCCAATAAAAACTGATTCGAAAAGTTTTGTCAAAACTGAAAAATCTTCATGAACAAGCGGGTGACTAGAAACACTTGATAAACAATTGTAAGGCCGGCCACATACATCAGTTTTCCTGATTCGGAAACCGTATCACGAAAAATTCCGTACGACTACCACACACATCCTTTTTTTTCCGTTCGGAATATCGAGATTAGTCTTGGAGTAGCTTCAGTGGAGTGCACACGTTTGGAAGAAGCATGAATTTCGTATATAAAAGTTGTTCCTCGAAATACAATCTACAAAAATGATCTGATATCATTTCTTCGTAAAATGATAAAAAAAAAGTTTTATTGAAAAATATAAATTACTCTAATTAATGAACATTTTCGCTTATAACTTTTTTATTTATAGTTCTACAACAAAAACTTACTGGACCAAAGTTGTAGAGAATTTAATTTACAACAAATAATGTTAAAAAAAAATTATCGGATAAATAGTGTAAGAGATATATCGTAAAAACCATTTCAACCGCTATTTTCAAGATGGCACCCCACAAACTTGGTTTTAGCTTCACACTGACCCCCCCTACATATCAAAAAAATAAAATTACGTCCTCTAAAAAACGCAAAATTAGGCCTAAAAAAATGTAACATTTCAATGGACTATATGTGTAATAACAATAGTTATGAAATAAATAATTATGTTTATTTTGTAAAAAGTTTTATCATGTTCATTTTATCGCCTAGAGCATTTTGTTGCCAAGCAAGATCTTTCATATCCCTGTTATGATAATCTTCGTTATTAAGGTCCCACAGGCATGGGTACCCCTCTACACCAATTATTAACTGTTCAATGTCACTCATCGTGAATAATAATTAAATATTACGTATTCGTGGGTGTCCCAACAATAACTACGGTACGGGTCCGCTCAGCTCGATCGCGCTGCGCTGACTGATGTTCCGTTCGGAATTTCGAATGTGTGTGGCGGGCCATACAAAATGTATGTAAGCTTTGCATCCGTTTCGTTTTTTTTCCGTCAGGAATTCCTGATGCATGGGCTTGCATTCGGAAAGAACGGACGGAGAAAAAACCGTACGGAAAGTTATCGAATGTGTGTGACATTCATTGCTTTTGTATGAATTTACTGCGTTCGGAGGCCCTGATTCGGAAAACGGATCAGGAAAACGTATCAGGAAAACTGATGTATGTGGCCGGCCTTAGACTCGTATCTTTGTCGTGTGATACAGACAATTTTAGTGTGGAGCGATTGTTCATTTTCAACTTAATCACTTTGGTCATAAGGTTGAATTTTGAAACTAAAGGTTTTATACGTACCTAAAGAACCTATATATTAAAAACAGTAATATACAAAGTGATATTCACTCACTACAATTTTAATAAAATTGGGACGATATTATTGACTTTGATATTAATACAAGGTTATTTAAGAAAAAAATTGAATGAGTTTATTTTTAACTTAATTTAGGTAGGTACCGAAAGTTTTCTAGCTTCAGAAAATCTTATAATAAAACTTCTATTTTAAAACAACGTCTTACTCATCGAAAATAAATCAAACCCGAGCAAGCTTTTAAGAGTCTCGACCTTTAAGGTCTTATATAATCCGAGGGCATAATTAAGACGCACATTTCACGACAAAATCATACTGAAATCTTCATTCAATCTTGTTTTTCGAGAATTATACAATCATGGTTTTATTTTTTTATGTCATTCTAAGGAATTAATAGAGTTGTTAATAGTTACAATTACAATATGCTACCTGCATATTGTAATTGTAACTATTAATAGTACCTAATTGTAACTTTTTTTTTTTACATTTTAAGCTATTGCATAGCTTCTATCGCGGACCTTGAGCGCGGGGACCGAATCGAGAAATTCCGTGACGAAAAAACCTCACGCTCCCCACTCCGACGGGCTCGGAGGTGTGGCTTGAAGGCATGCTATGCAATAGCTTTACCGCGGCAGTCCCCGAGTGCCACACGTCTTTTTGTTTTTTTAAGCTATTGCATAGCTTCTATCGCGGGCCTTGAGCGCGGGGACCGAATCCAGAAATTGCGTAACGAAAAACCTCACGCTCCCCACTCCGACGGGCGCGGAGGTGTGGCTTGAAGGCATAGCATGCAATAGCTTTACCGCGGCAGTCCCCGAGTGCCACACGTCTTTTTTTTATGGGACTACCTATTGGATTTTCTCGATTAAAGTACAAGTTTATAAACATAAGTAGTTGAATAGGATTAGTCTTGTAGGTATTAAAAATGCGTTTATACATAAATATATCTACCTACTTATAAATGGTAAATATTCAATTTACATATTTTTTCTTTGTCTTTCAACTTACTAGTTTAACTTTACTATCAATAGGCCAGTGGAAATTAACATTAAATTCGCAAAGCACGATGTAGTTCTGAATTTTTGGTATGTTGTTT
>CAJQZM010035839.1:0-29393 GCA_907164665.1 Colias nastes | reverse complement strand
TTCGCTTGGCTCGTCTTGGCGGGGGCACTACCGTGCCCCCAGATATATATTTGAAAGTTTATTCGCAGTTAAATGTCATACAAAATAAAGTCTACCATTCATATTTGTCAAAAAGTACATTTTTAGTCAAGTTTTACGTAAATAGCGGGTTTTATTGCGATAATGTTACTAGAAAAAAATATATTGACGTTACTTAGTTGAGAGACTGCTGAGACGGGTTTATAAGTATGATTATTTTAATCATTGTTTATGGAGTTGAGAGTTATTTAACTTAGAGGTGTTTAAGCAACAGATCAGTCAGTTTTTATAAGTAAGGCTGTAAAAGGTTACCCAAATGATAAAAATAAACTTGTACAAATGCGACAGCGGATAGGTGTACTCCCATAAAGAGAAATGGAACCGAGATAAAAAATCTATCGTAATTGATTCTTGTTAATGCACACATCTAAACACAATGAACACTTGCTTTTTCTAGACTCTAGAAAAACTATACACAAAGAGCGTGTTCCATTTTCCTCCTACATTATCCCGAAACATTAATTCTGCGTATGGCTGAGGACACAAGGAATAAATTCACTTAATCTAATACAGAGAGCGAGAGACCAAAGTAAATATGGTGCGAAATTAACAAATACCGCTCTTACACGTTTAAGACAATATCAAAGACTAGGTTGCGCTAGTGTGAACACACGTTGGGAATTTACAGGTCTTTTTCTAATGCTTCTGTTGGTGTTGGGAACGGGAGAGAGTTTATTTTTATGGTGCTATGGAGCAATAGAGTTGTAGAAGATTGTGGTTAGTGAACAATATTTACGCGATTTATTGGACAAAATTATAATACTAATGAATAGAAAGTGGATTTGCAACTGTGAATCATGCTGTGTTGGCTTCATTATTGAACTGAAATAAATAATTAGGTACTTGTTGATAAATTTAAAGCTAGAAGCACTATTACTTTAACCAGTTCTACGTAATAAGTATTCTAAAAATAAATAAAAACTAAAGGTAAAACTAATAAAAACAACTTGTTATAATATCTCACTTTCCAGACTGTTTGTAAACAATATTTTCTCAGAAACGCCAAGATAATGAAAACAAAAATTGTCCTCAATTTCTTAAAATAGTTGTCACTGTTTGCCTTTCGCATAGAAGAGAACTAACGTAGCAACGAACTTTAATCCCACGCAAGTATTAACAATACTGGGTTGTAGTAAACAGAGCGGATAATGTAAAATTAAATGGTCTTTAATTGCATGGAGTTATTTATACTGTAGCTATGTGTGTAGCTATCTCGCTTATCGAAACAATAGGGTTTCTTGAAATTTCGATGTGGGTAAAACTATTTTGAGATTATGTTATTTTCTTTACTAGTAATTTAGTGATTGACATATTCGTGTAAATAAAATTATTCTGTGTACATGTACCTATTCGTATTTAAAACAGGTCAATCGTTTGAACCCTGAATAACTCAGTTTGATATTAAACGCTAGAAATACCAATTTCACATCAATACCTAAACCTATTGTTCTTATACTGAAATATATCCTAACCCCCATCTTTAAAACTGGGCACCCACGCTTTTTCAACATAATTATCAATTTCCTCGGTAACATCCTTTCAGTTCCCAAGTTTGTACGAAGCAAGTCAGCACAATGGCAGATCTTGATGGCAAATTACTTTCTCATTGCGTATTCTACAATCGTTCAACAGTTCCGTCTAGACTTGTTTCATTAGCCAATCATTTGCCAAACTTCGTTATGTAACCCCGCAATATTCTACGGATGTAGTGCGAATCAATAGGTAGCCCAGCGCAGTTGGTTTAATTAAATATTTCCTGTATTAATTTCTGTTAACTGAGCGTAGGTAGCGTATTTGGGGAATGGAACAATTGGTGTGCGTTCATGTTTCATGCGACTTCTCTATTGTATTTCGATGTTAATAAGTTGGCAGGATTGTAGGACGATATGCTTCTAGTGTAAGGGGGAGGTACTGTGAACAGCCTACACGAATGGTAAGTGTGATGGATGATGTTGTTGATTGTTGGAAACATTTCAGTTCCGTGATTCAGGAAAAGGGGAATTGAAAGAACAATCCAGGGGACATAAAATATTTTTAATTTTTTCTTCTTCGAAGTTTCGTTTATTAGGATCTTCACCATAGCGCCTTACCTTCATGTCTAACGGATGGGTCTTAAACAATCAAAATAATCGTGATCGCAAATACAATAGTGCCATAACGGCATTTTGTGCAAAATTTCATTACACGTTCAGAGATTTCGTCTTTCGAGTCGCTTCTCTGTGTTTAAACGTAGCAAAACTAGGCCTAATTTACCTGTGATATAATAAACCGTTCCAGCTAGGTGTTGGTGTTGGCTAGAAGGCGTTGCGACCGCAATATATTGCGGAGACGGGCATCGTCTGAATCTCCCGTGAAATTACTGTCTTGCCGCACGTTCATAAATTGCACTTATGCATTCACATAAATGTATAAACACGGTGACCGCACTGCACCACGTGCGATGCTATCTGTTTAGGTACTGTTTAGTGTGCACTGGCCACGGGCTGGTCTTTAATTGTGGAACTAGTGGTATGTTTGTGTGGGTTTCAACAGGTGAAGGTAGGTAGGTATGGTGAGAAATCCTTATGGGGTGATAAGTTTTATCCATTACAACTTTTATTCATTATTACACATAAAAAATCATATTGAGTATATTTGGTAAGACGGTAAAACACCTATGTAATATACCTACCTTATAGTTATTTAATAAGTAATTTTTGGGCCTCGTAATTTTGAGTTTTAAGTAGCTATATTAATTATAAGGAATATAAATTGTTCACTGATTAGACTCTAAATTACACTAAACATTAAACATTTAAATTTAAAATCTTCTTACAAGACCTAAGTTTCTAACAAGAAAACAGATTATTTGCTTTTCAACGAGAGAGTACCAGCTAAATAAAATAAAAGTTACACGTAGTAATAATGTTAAGTAACCCGCACAGAAAGCGATTCTGGGTATTACTTCTGAAATTATACAAACTATTGAAGCAACCCTTTTAAAGAAAACTCAACTTGTCTGCGCATCTTTGCTATAACTAAAGTTTTTGTTACGTCGACGATTCGACACGATCGACTAATGAATTTTAACAAATAGTCGAAAAGCTCTATGGTTTCTTAAGTCTACATTTTATAATTAATCCAACATTGTGTGTGGTTGGAATTATTTTAATAATCGTGTTGCAAAAAGGATTTGGTAGCATATTGTGGCCTAACCTTGTCTGTTATATTTTTGCCGCTGAAATCACATTACGAACAATACTGCTTTAAAACTAAAATCTATAAATCTGGTTGTTAATCCGTTAATATTATGAAATATTATATACCTAGCAATGTAAATAAACTTATTCCGAGTTCATAATTTACACTAAGCATGTTTAATGTTCTATCAAGATTTTTACGTAAGAAATCAGAAAGTATTACCTGTTTTTATTTATAAAATACATGTAATTTGTAAAGAATTAAGACTGCGCTCGACACAGTGCAATTTTACGGCAATTTGTTGGTCCCAGGTGACTACTCGAAACTGTGCTAACTGGTGTTATCCAGTTAAGACTTTCCACATTGATGTATAATTTCTGGAAGTTTTTTTTTTAATTGATAATGTGTGCAATGTTTTGAATTTTTAAAAAAAGTTGTAATATTAGCTGATGTAGGTACCTACTGGTATATTTCATCTCATCTATTAAAAGGATACAAAAAATAATAAATACAATTATATACTACATTACGATTAGCTCAAGTAAGTGACGTGTAAAATATAAGCCTTGTTATCACTTTAATTATATTAAATAATCAGCATTAAAAACATCGCAACGCGTTAAAACCTTAGACATATCAAAATAAAACTATCATAGGAGCGAAATTAACACATCAACCCATCGCAGCCGTAAAATATCAAAGGTCACATCCAGTAGGTGTATATCAATAGTTTTATGTGTCATTCTGTAAGTACCTTCGGCCGTGTAAACATCGGGGGTTAAGTTTAAGCGTTAACCCTCACGAAACATGTCAACTCAAGTTATTAGGGTCTACGTGACCCTGACACGCTACTTTCGCCATTAACCATCTTATGGCCTTTTTTGAAAATACAAAATAAGATAGGATGAGATATAGCGAGAATAAACTAAGCGAAGGCCCATTTTCGTGTGGCGTAGTTTCACTTTTGGGTAGCGTGGTTAGGTTTTGTTAAGGTGGACGAATCTTGATGAAGAAAAAACTTTAACAAACTATTTTTGTGTTGTTCATTATTAAACTGCATTTTCGTCCATCGTTGTTGGCAAATTACTAACTTATTTACTTACTAGAGTGGTGCAGGGACCCAAAGTGATTCTTGGCCTCCGACAATAAGAGCCTCCGGTTGGCAAATTACTCATAAATAATTATAAACCTATTGATGGATCTAGAATAACTTGTTGCTTTTACCTCAAAAGCTGTTGTAGTTTTAGCTGAAATTTGCTAAACATTTAAGACGTGGAATAATATTTATGCTTTTCTAATACGTTTCACGCAAACAAAGCCGCGGGATATAGTTAGTAATAGATAAACGTATAACATTATAGAGCAGCTGTAAAATATATTCAATGTAAAGGTTATTCTTTCGTTTGGATTTCAACGTAGGTATGCCAGATTTCACGTAGTTTAATTAAGTGTACCTATGCGTAAGGTGTATGAAAATTAAAAACGTTGTTATCAAAACATCGTTATTTATTTACTTAGCCAAGTTCAGAGCAACCTATTTTAGGGCCGATTTTTCAATGATAATGAATTTTTCAATGATAAACAGCTAGATAGACTTTATTCTTCAGTTAACAAAATATTCAATTTTTCAATAGACGAATAGGACTTCTCTATCGAATAACTACGTTATTTGAGGAATAAATTTATTTGACGCTCCAACGACCAGATAGCGCGCTATTCGACGATTAGGCGTTTGAGTTAACAACTGACGCGTCAAATTTGGGATATTTTCGTATGTAATAACCAAGAAGGTAATAACATATAGCGTATTCCTCTATCTATATAATTATTATCTATCAATTAAAATCATATTGAAATGGATGTTTTTGATAGTACTGATGACCATTGACCATGCCATTGAAAATATGCCGAACGCTACCTTTTTGTCGTTTCCATCGTAAAAAATATAAATTGAAACACAAATTTGACCAAAATTTTTTACTCGAATCAGATAGTTATTCATCGAATAAATCACGATTGAAAAATAGGCGAGCGGTTATGAGTTAGATAAACAATTGAATAAATCTATTCGAGGGGTAGTTATTAGATAGTTTATCTGGGGATTGAAAAATCGGCCCTAAATCAAACAACCGAAAAGGCGAAAACTTTGTACCAAATTTTAACACAAGGCTGTACTTATTTATTGTTTTTCACACAACTGTTGATTACCTGGAAGAGATTACTTGTAAGTAATAAGGCCGCCTTCTGTCTTGTATGTCCTAGCTTAAGTTTTTATTGTACCTACTATTGTTATAATGGCAGCACAATAAAGTGTTTAAAATAAAATAAATAAAATAAAGGCGTCCTATAGAAAAAAAGCTTTTTTGGGTTAAATATATGTAGTTGCGGTTAATGAGAATGTGTGGATAATTGGAGGTCTGCGACTTATAGCCTCAGTTTGGGACCGTACTTGGTTGGGATATTGTACTTCAGCCTGAAAGGAATATAGACTTTCTATATAGTACCTAGTATATTGTGAAGATTCGATGATAAATTGAATGAAATTGAGGAGTATTTTCTTATAGGTATGTGATTTATTGTTAGGTGAATAAGCTATGTGTTTGTATGAATGATTATAACACGGTATTTCGTCTCGTTTTGGTTTATTGTTGTGCGAAGGGAGGTTTGGTGGTTTAAATGTTAGTTGGTAGAGATATGTAGAATTAGATTAGCTGGAATAAATGTAGCTTATATTATACATTGATTATGAAACGCTATAGGTAGGTATATTCTCTTGAAAAAAAAAAGTAAAATAAAGACATCAGTATTAATGCTACATATACATTGTATTTGGATTACCATTCATAATAAAACTCAATTGGTTATTAATGTAAAATACTTTAGTATATAAAATAGAGTAAAACGGTATTCGCCCCGAGCTATAATCAAAAAGCAAAGCGTTAAAAGTTAATAAAATCAAAATAATATTAAAATTTTACAAGCTAGCGAACCGAATACCTCATTTACGTTTTTATGAAGTCACTGAAAATGAACAATAATTCTCTGTCTAGACTAAAATAATATATAAAAAGGCAATATTAAATTTACCATAATGATAAACTACACTCGTACGCTTGATAATACATTTTATGAACTTCATTTGCGGTTTTTTGTTTAATGCATATGTATAATGAAATTATACGCTTTCGGGTAATCAGATAATGCCTAGTTTATAAATACTAAGTTCATGTTCAGACAGGTACTAGTGATACATAATATGAATAGAAAATAGCAAGGTATGAAGATGTGTATTTTACAATATCAATGCACATATGAATAAACTACCTACCTAGGCACTTCAATAGTCGTAGTAAACGTAGTTGGCCAATCCTAGTTTACAGGTTGGTTGTTGAGATCTGCACATTTAACCTTTGCCCTGTAGTACCATCTTAGTCATAACATCAGTCAAACGCGGTTCATCTTTCTAATACGTCGTTTCAAATTAAACTATAGACGAAAACGTTTGGAACTGATCCAGTTTTTTAATCCTAAAAAGGTCACCACGGAAGGCGGCACTTGGCGGTTGAAAGCACGGTAGGCAGTCGTATGGTAATCAGTTTCCTTCCTAGCCCAACAGCCATAAATATGGTGCCGGTGTGCCAGAGCTTGAAAAATTGCCTACCTAAACGGATATGTTGACTTTGAGTATCGCAGTGCTTAGCGCGTTTTGATGCTAAATGAGGGTAGTCGGATATTTTTGGAAATGAAGGTAGACACGGAAATGTTTTGTTTTTAAGCTTATTATAGTCATGATTTAATGTAAACGTCAATAAGTTTGATAATTATATAACATATTGGAAAGAAAATGTAAAATAATTCAGCCACTTTCACGCAACTGGCGTACAGTTGGAAACTTCAAGAGCCTTAACAAACGCAATAAATCTAAATTCAAAACAATTATTAGACGCATATAAGCAACATTTTGTATGTGACAACTTCATGATTGTTCGAAAGTTAATAAAACAACCCGTCTCGACTCCGTTCCCACCCTTTGTTGGAGCAGTTAACCAATTTCGTAACTTTCAAATGAAAAATTATGACTTTGTGTCAAATTAGTAATTGAACGAAGAATAAATTATACACTGTTTGATTTCCAACGCGATTCGGCTGTGCTGCGGCAATTTTAAATGTAAATACAACAAGCTCAAACGAAACGTATTTAATGATCATACAGTTTAGTTGTATTATTATATGATTGGTGTTTATTGAAGTACTGCGTATATGTGGTTATGCACGATTTCAGATTTTGTTAATTAAATTAAAACAAAGTTCTACCTATAAAATGATATAGTTCGAGTTTAAAAGCATGTCTATTAATTATTTTGTATTATCCCTATAATCTCTGATGGAGATATGCAAACTTTTATTATCCTTCTGAGATACGATTGCAAGTATTAGTCGTTGGTTTTTACAACTTCAACTGTTAGGCACTTTTGAAGAGTAAAGTTTCGTCGGTTAGTGCACTCCTCTCTCGGGAGTGATTTTATAACGATTGTATGAAAATTTAAATTATTTTTATCAGAGTATTTAATGTGTATTGCTGTTGGAATTAGTTGTAGATAACGAAGCTTGAATGTATATAATATGAAATATTTACTTTTTAACTGTAATGTGGGACACAAAGTATTCGCACAGATATGTGATCTATGAGTGTTTTATAAGATTAAATGAATTTGTTTGCTATTAAAAGACTATAGGTATTTAGATTTATCTCATGATTAGTGATTAAACTGTAGGATTTCGTTATTATACAGAGGAATACAAAACATAAACATTGAAGCTCTTATTTTTAGTAGAATATTTAGTTGGTAAGTGCGTGCCGGCCATTTGGATTGCATATTAATGATAGCAGCTAGCCCTTTATATATCCAAACTAGACGTCAATAGTTAATAGGATTTAAGTGAAACGAGTTTTATTGGCAATCGCAATGATCGGAGGATTTAATATTGAATTAATCTCAAATCGTTAGATTCCGTAAATATGTGTAGATTCTTAAATCACAAGGTAATCTTGAATATAAGACACATTATTTAAACACAAATAAACTGGTAAAATATGTTTTTCACTACATTTTAGTTCTATGGCAATCTGAAAAACATTCTGGTATCTGATTTTAAAGTTATAGTAACCAATCACAGTGCAAAAAACTTCTAAAAAGTTAATCTTTATAATGAAGTACAATGCCCATAACGTATCCATCGTCTAAACGTGAATATTCAATTAGCGCATGCACTAATGCACTGCACAGAGTAATCGATAGCTAGTAAAAATGTCGCTGTCCTGATTCCCAATTAGGCTTGACATTGATTCCGTCTGCAGCGCTTTAAGCACTGAAATAGCTGTGATCGATTAAACCCAATTCGGATGCAAACTTGATGGGATTGGATTGTGATTCCTTGTTGGTTGTGCGTTTATTTGCAGCGCTGTTTGCTACGTTTGTGTGGATTAACGGTTTGTCGCTGATTGAATTGTAGTAGACTTCTTGAAGTGTGGGTGTGGAACTGGTTATTATGATGTTTTTAATTATGTTTTAAATAAATATTTTAAAAGAGTGTACGGCTTTATATAGACAATAATCAATCCGCAAACTAAGTTCTACAGACACTTTAATTTTACCGTATATTATTTTATATACCTTTTGATTTAAATCTTCTTCTTAACATCAAATTATGCCCAAATAGTGTATGCTCTTTGGACAACATTCACTTCATGCAAAATAAATAAACAAACAGGACTACTTTTGCATACCTACACGAGTTACTTATTTACATAGGGGCGTTACAACTGACCCTATATAATGGTGAATTTTTTATTTAAAGACATTATCGAGGGTCCATCTATAGCCAAAGGCACGGTGTAATACAACGTAGGTTAAAAAATCTTCGCAAAGGTAAATTGGTATCGGCAGAGGAAATGCCCCGGGCACCTGTAGGAGACAGAAAATCAGTGAAATCCTAAACTGTATAGAGATTTTTTCAATTTTAAGGACGGCCACTAGCCACAGGCTTACTTGATGTGTACGAATTTCTATGATAGATTTTGTTTCAAAAACGATAAACGTAGGTAGGTAGTAAGATATATTCAGGTGTAGTATCGTGAATATTTCGGCAAGAAAATTTGTAGAAGTGAACCAAACGAATTTAACTGATATAAAATTTTGGTATCAAATATTTATAATTATATCTCAGACTGATTTTTTTAAATTATGTTTTTATGGTGAGTTATTAATTTACTTAAACATTATTGTTTCGATTAATATTATAGTATCTAGTGGTAGTAAATTTGTATTCACGTAGTTTTCTAAACTGATTTTTAACTCCAAATGTGTAATATTTATACACAACATTTGATAAAACTAATTCTATTACTTATAAAAATCAGTTGGCGTGTCCAAGGTTTGCGTTATTTCATTAAAACGATGCATAAAAAAGCACGATAAGAATATAGTGTGAAAAATGCTTTAGTTTTATACGTGTTTTCATTAAAGTCGTCTAGATTAAAAGATACGATTTTGTTTGAAATGAATATTCCTGGCTCGAGCTATTTTTATAAGAAAAAATATTAATTTATTCGATTAACGGTGGATGTCTTTTAAGGCTTCTATCTTACTTGTAATCTTATTTAAATTTACTTTTTATAAAAGAATTTGTATATTTTAGTAGGATTTTAATCTAAGCAAAAGTAGGTTGTATTTATAATAAATATTTCATGAACATCAACAAGATAAATTAAAAAAAAGTTATGTTTAATGAACTTGTGAAAAGAAATCGTAAAAATCCCTCTGCGAAAATTAATGGACTAGACTTCCTATCATAAAATAATATGTAGGTACCTATGTAATACACGTTAGAATTTTTTATATTCAGTGTATTATTAATATTACCATTGTCTCTTCATCGTTAAATATAAACAATAATGTCGTAGATAGGATTTTTAAAGAAAGCATTTTTAATTTTCATTATTTTATTCATCTCGCCATTTCGAATGCCTGAAAACGAGCTTGGTCAAGCGCTTGAGTGCGCTATTAGATGCCTTACCCTAACCGTGAGTCATTAATTATTATTATTATAAGGCACTAGCGTACCAAACACTAGCAAATAGGCTCGAATATTCTTCGAATTTCACACAGCACAAATGTAGATAGAAATAAAATAAACTCGAATGGCATCAGCGAAAGCTTCTTAGTGAATTCCTGTAACTTCGTGGCCCATTACGCCCGCTTTGATATCGTCATTGTATAGCGAAACTTGTAAACATTATCCGAAAATTCTTTGTGATATGCGAGAGGATGTAATTCAATATACATAAGTAGATGAATGGGATGTGACGGCGTGTCGCGTCTTATGTTATGTTTGTTGGATTACGTTCGAAGGTTTTGGTGAACATATGAGTGTAATGTTCTGCGGTAGGCGGGAGTTTTTAAGTCTATTAAATTGGTTTGTGTGAATGGACTTTTGAGCATGGCTTGTTGTATACTACTAAAATATAGATTAAATCTTGTTCTATTGTGGTAGAGTTTGTAATTAATATATAATGTTTTAATCACGTAACTTGATCCCATTTCAAATTAACTGTACCATCATATCAAAGTTGAATTGGTGACAAATCACACCAGTATTCCATACGGCTAAAAATGTAATATTATATGAATTAATAGATACGATAGACTTTAAATTTAATTTAATGTTGGATCCCTGTATCAAAAGCTTCTTTCTCAGTTCCAACATTATACACAATATTGTAAATTTAGCAGCATATATTTATAATCCTTTATTACGCCAGCGCTGAAATCCACCTCATTCTCAGCTGTCCAGTTAACTAAAATGACTGGAATCGCGCAAAAATATGTAGCGCTAACTTGTACAATCTTAAAATATCTTCCCGGAGCGAAAACTAGCGGAGTAGTTTCAATGAAGTTAAAAATATCATCCATGAATTTCCAAAGCAAAATACTGGTTTAATAAAGATCGTAGGTCCCGTGCAAAATTCAGGGATGTTGAAATAGCGGCACCAATTTACTGTGCCACCTAAAACGGGCTCGGTCGGTCGATATTTTAGTTGTGGCCGCGTTACAATATAAAACGACCTTTGGATAATATTAGAGTGGTAAATAGTAGAGCGCCTTCGTTAATACAGATATCGGAAAGGTTACAATGCTTATTCCTGTATATAATCTTAAAACGGCTCTATTATATATTTTTTCGTTCCAATTAACGCTAGCATGACTCTAAAGTCTAAAACATGTATAGTAAAAGCGAAAGTTAATTTGTGTGCATGATTCGGTAAAGCACGTAAAATATACCACTCTCCTCGTAATTGCTCATCATTGACACAACTATTAGGATATCGTGAAGAAATAAATGAAAATGAAATTGTTATTTTTACCATCTCTATAAATTTACGTATCTATTTCTGTCTAAACACAAATTGCATCTATTTATATCAAGTCCATTGTCATCTATTTTCGGCTCAAATCCATACCTTTTTGACCTGGAGCGTGCGTTTAATAAGCTCTATTCTATAATTGTTGTCTTTGTTGTGCAATAATGGCAACTTAAGGTTATTGAGCTGATTACCTTCTGCCCTGGTTGCCTGGAAGAGATCACTACTTAGTGATAAGGCCGCCAAATACAATAAATTGTTTCTTGCTTTTATTTTTGTATATTTTAGTGCCTACTTTTAGTTGTATTAAAGAGTCAATAAATTAAATATAGGCTTTTTAGGTGTTTTGTTTAGATTCTACGATACTAGATTGAGCCATCCCGTGCTATCTATTTGCGTTAATCGGTGCTAACAGGCACGTAGCGGTTGGCCGCTGTCTGCAAGTTGGATTGACGTGCAATTTACGTTCGTATTATGTTGTTATTAGCTTTGAATTCCTTTGACACGTGAACGCGTCTTGACGTGTGATCTTGAGTTACACTTGCTTTAAATTGACTAGGACTCTTTATAAATTGTAATTCTGACTAAATCTTTAACATTTTAAGGAAATAATACCTAGTAGTCTGGTAAAAAAAAAAATTGTTGTACTCTGCAACGGGACTCGAAAATTCATCCACATAGTGGCCGAAAAATTGAATACCAATTTAGTTCGATTTTCCAAAGTGAATATACAAAACTGGTAAAGTTATTCGTTTTTTTTTTGAAATTTTGTAAAAAAAATGTGTGTTATGCTTTCGTTCAAATGAAAATCTCACGTTTGAAAGTGTTTATGTGCGAGTATTTAGTTCTTGGAGCTGCAATATCCGCGTCTTATAATATTTATCTTATAAACCGTTGTCACTACTACGATAAAAACTATATTAATCGGGGGAATATTTTTATATTTTAATAACGTTTAAACCATAGAGATCTAGAGAGATGCCAATCGCTTGCGCTGAGTACGAAACCGTGTCTCATAAAAAATTTACGCACACAACTGCAGTAAACAAAATCAAAACAATACTTCGCGTTGTGTGCGTGTCATCACACAAAAATATGAGAGCGACTATTCGTTCGCACACTAGATTGTAAGTGACGTACGTATACAGCACCGCTACAGTTTGTTCTCTTTTTGTACATATTGCTGCGACACCGGCCCCGCCCCCTAACCATATCTCCCTTTAGTTCCTGTGATCTGTGGTTTAAACAGAAGAAAGTTCAAAATGTAAGTCATGATCTCTAGATCTTATTAATTTAAACTTCACTTAGGTTCTAAGTTCCATCATTTCACTAGAAAATCGTTGTCATTTAATCGGTGATTGCAAAATCGAATTCTTTCGTTATTTTGGTAATGTAATGCATTGAATATACTGTCGTAAGTTTGCAGAAAAATAATCTAAATAGGTAATAAAATAATCCCAACTCGCGTCGTAGTAGATTACCGTCATATTGGCCATCATTGCCCGCTTTTTATGAATAATTTCAATTTCCGCAAAAAAATTCTATGGCAACGTTAGTATTTTCTGTTAGCATATGTTTTTCTTAGATCGTATGCATATATTGCTGTAGAAAATTTCATTATTCTTCAACATTTTATTCATTTTTTGTCTGTTTTTGAGGGCGGGTAAAGTTATCTGCACTTGTTGCCAACATTGCCCACGTCGATTTTTGACGTAAATATGACCTCTAGCCAGATTATATTAAAGTCCAATTCAAAAATGTTGGTAAAGATGTCGTTTACTTTAAAATCAAAGCAGTATCATGAAAGGTTCCCGACTTTATTCGGACTTTATTCGGCTGGGCAAAGTAACCCAGGTGTTTTTCTATTTTTCATACAAATCGCATTTCGCTTTCCAAAAAGCCTAGGGTTGGTACATCTCAGTAAAATGAGCATGACTTCCGATTTCTTTTACTGCAAATATTTCGTAGTAGGATTATGTTGTAGGCAATAAAAAGATAAAAAAAGCAAAACAGAATATTGTTCAGTGACTATTTAATAAAAATAAACATATTTTTACATTTCAGTTGTGCTTAAAATTCAGCAATTTAACTTTATTTACCATTGTTCTTTCCGGGAGACCAAATAAAGCTTATTTTTCCGAAATTAACCGAATAGAAGTAATATTATTAAGTATCAAATTATGTGGTAATATGAAGTGTGCCAACCCTAAGCTTTTTTTTGATGGTGGGCAATGTTGTCAAATATAGATCCCTACATTATTGGGTAATTTTGCCCACCATTGTAACTTTTGTTTAAAACATCCTTCAGTGGTAATAATAGCATTAAAACACTCTTCAAACATTATTTTATAACATATTATGAGTAATAATTACTTGTGTTTTAGCCATCATGCCCAAACTATCACTTGAATTTTCACCATTTTTTGCCCGCAAAATCACACATGATATTCGACGAGTTACAACAAGTTGCTGATTTAAGTTAGCGACACACACAATAGACAGTGTTGTCATACATATAACCTATTTTACACCAAATACTATTAATGTTGCCAAAGTATAAAGGTATTTTTGCAATTTAAAAATTTTCTTATAAATTGATCTTTGGGCAAAGATAGGTACCCTTGTGGGCAATGTTGGCCAATTTGACGGTAAACTAGGACTATATTATGAAGGTCACTTTAAACTCGAACTCAGCGCACACGATCGAGTACCCACAGTTGTAAGTATGAGTTGGATTACTCGCAGACGATGCGCGAAATGACAACATAAGCACCTGCTACTCGTCTTGCCCGCTCTGACGGCCAATGATAGAGAGCTATTAATCGGACGTTGTAAATACGGCGAAATGGGAGAAATTATTTAGTAGTCGTGGTTGAGGGTTTTAATGTAGTTTCTTATGAGTTTGTGTTGCTACGTTTGCTACGTTTGACTCATTTAATACCTAATAAAAATTAGGTATAGGTATTTGTAAGTAGTAGTAGTACTCGTAGTAGTTCATTTATTCCGTTAAAATGAAGTAGATGGACTATATTAACATTCGAAAAGTATGCTGATATTGATAAAATTGATCTGTATTTAAAGTCGCTGACTACAGCCTTCCATATAATATTATCTACGATACAAATATAATTTATTAAAATTTTCTTATACTGTTTAATATAGTCTCAAATTAAAATACCACAAAATTGAAAAAGGTAACTTAATCGCTAATTATGTTTTGTCTCGGTTTAACAAAATGATAAATTGTAGATATATTTGTATCGCTTTAATAACACTATCATATTTCAAGTTTCTCATGAAAATAAATTAAATGGATTAAGCTTTTGCTATAAAATCATAAGTATTATTTATCAAAATTATATTTTATGAAGTAGTTTTATAGTATTTAGAGATATTCTGTGGTCTTGATCATGGAAACAAATATTGTATAAGAATACTTCTTTAATTTTATGGTTTTCAACAAATCGCATTCGTAATAAGCATCTCGGAAGCAAACAATATCACACAATGCACAAACGAACTAAAATCGCGCGCTTAACGTCAAATATCACGGAGAACTTTCAAATAAAATAGTGGATGAAAATAAATATTCACAATCCACGAAGAAACTAGGTAAGCCGCGGAAAGAAAATATAGTTCTATAAAGCAAAAAAAACGTTAAAATGTGTCATTGTTTTCTGTAGCGCTTGCGGCGGCGGTTCCGACTTCGAACCGTTATAAAACCCCAGTGTGACTTTTATGTGACTATTTTTTCTTAAAGGTTCGGGCTTGATAAAATTATTCTTTGGTGTCGGGCGTTGTTGCTATAGAATGAGCGGAATTGAAATGAATGTCTTTTAAAGTGGACAGTTTTGATGTGCTTTGTTGATTGCTAGCTTTTCGCTCGCAACTTGGTCATGTAATAAAATAAGAATCACGCGTTTAGTATATTTATGTATATTCAATTTTAAGACAAACGATCTACAAGCCTTTGCATTGTCTGATATTGAACTGACAGAGTAAAATGTGACAAATAAAAACTTTACATCAACATTGGCATAAAAGCGCTTTTAATATGTCCCCATAGAATAACGAAACATAACAATGTAATAACTTGCCCTTAAATCTAACAAACCCATGTGTCAACAGCACTAGAGTGGCACACATAGACATCACATCAACCTGACCTCTGCTTTAAATGTTTACAATTGCATTCCACATCGATAGTGTGATAACAAAGGCTGATATAAAAAGAAATACTATCTTTGTCGGCGCAGAAGCCCTTCATACAGCGATATTCTTTGTATCCAACCGTCCAATTAGTGCGCTCGGAATAGACTCTTGGTTGATAACTCGGTTCGATGTTACCGAAAAATCAAGTAGGCGCACCGCTGAGAGGGACCACGGCCTTTGGCGGTTTGTTTGGAACCTAGATAGTTAGACTGCCTAGTGCCTACTGTCGCTATACCTAGTTGTTTGATGGGAGATTTAAGTATCTGTGAATACATGCTTGGGGAAAATACGGATTGATGTATGGTTAGAAGTTTTGTGTTTGGTTTTGGGAATTGGTATACTTAGAAGTTTGTGCAAGGCGAATGTTTTAATTTTCGATAAATTCGATTTGTATTAATTAAAATCTTACGCTTTATGATTTAAAACTTTTCACCAGCGATTATTTAAATATAATTCATATGAATTATGTTGTTAGTCAGTTAGTCAAATGGTTAATAGAAAATTATATTAATATATTTTTAGTAGGTAATTAATGTTAGGTATTGATTAGGTACTACATTTATGTTACTGACTTTTTCTTATTTTCATTTTTAATGAAAATCTCCCCTTTTATTTTTTTTATACATTTTTTTTATCTTAAAATTTTATAACGCGTTTAAAACGTGATAATTCATAATTTTATGAAACCAGACACTAAGCTTGGTCGGTCAGAATAATGTAAGATACCTTGACAAGGATTCAAATGAAGATTATTATTGTACAGTTTAAAAACTGCTGAAATGTATATTAGAAATTACTTTTTATTATTCGTTTCAATTGAGTTTCAAGCAAGTAAATCGCTATATTCTATCATAATTTCAATGCTACGTCTTTTGAACCATCTTACATTATTACACAAAAAAATAAGTACTACGTCCTTTAAAGTTACTTGCACGTCTACATTCGAGGATCTTTTCTTACCTTACGTGTTACACAATATGCTATATCACTTTAAATTCGACGTGTAACACACAAGTATCGTATCCCCTCAACCGTCGAGTCATGCTTTTTAACGCGAACACACATTACGAGACACTATAATGCTGCTATGTTAAAACGTCTCCAGTATATTTGCAGAGTTAAATTTCAGCTTTATCGAATTCCTACTTCATAAACTATTCAGGGAGTGTGTGTGTGTGTGTGTGTGTGGCGCGTCTATTTGTACACGTAGCGAAAAGTATTCGGTGGAACTTTGTTGAGAGTTTATGATTTTCAAATGTTGTGTCATAATAGTTTTTAGTTTATTGGCGTTGTGAATTCGTAGATACTTACCATGGATAAAGGATATTTCATTTAATAGAAACTATTATTTGGGGTTAGTTTTGTAACTGTAGGAGCGTACATTTCAAAATACGAGTGTTACATCAGACATCATTTATATTGGCTTTGTATGATGTTTGTAAATTCAAGATCAGTGAATTAGTAAATGATTTCGGATGTTCGAAAAAACCCTCAGAGTCAGTGAATTGGTCCTCATGAAGGCGGTCTGTAATTGAGTTAGTGCCAGCACTTCCGACGCCTCTTAGAGTGTGGCCACGAGACTAGCGAGAAGGCTTTGAAATCTCGAATGTTCTAGAAATTAATATGGACCACATGGTCATAATCTATATTCAATCTAAATCTAAATCGGGTGAAGAGCTAATTTAGATTAGGTGCTTCAGCTTTATATCTATCTATCTATGTAGCCATAAACTGGTATTCTAGAATTTTTCACAATTTTTATAATTTTTCACTAGATCTTGCTGAATGTTCCATGAATAGCTTTTAACTACTTTTGTTATTATACATTGCCATAAGCAACTTATATTATCACTACTTAATCACATTGTTTGTTCAACAATTATTGCATTACATAAAAAATCAAACTAGGCCCTACAAGACTATATATTTTATGTTCCGTAAATCGCGCATTTAGCGGTGGCAACATTAAGAGCCCGCAGCGGATGCGAAATCAATGCGATGAATGGAGAATTGCGGCGAGGAAAGTTTTTACAGACAACCCTAGTTGCTATATACCGGGCTACGGTGTACGGAGATCACAGGATCACGAGTGCCCCTTATAGATATTATACGTGCTGTCCTTTAGGGCTGTGCTTCTCATGGCCACTTGTCAACGGTGATTGGTTAATACGGTTCGAGTGTTGTTGATAATGGTTTTATTTTGTGATTCTTTTTAATTGGTAGGCAGGTCTGTAATGCTTAATTAGGTTGAAGTAAAAATTATACTAGAATAAGGAACCAAAATACACATTTTCGTTATATGTGCCCGAATGTAACACATCATAAGTTTTTATTAAAATTGACTTTTTCAATTCACATAGGGAAAGAAACAAAGAAATTTCTATTTAAGAGTTACGTAGTGAATCTTAGTATAAGTATTTATGATCTTTTTATGATTCACAAAAATGATTCCATTTTCCATTTTAGTGTTAATACAATAGATACCGTTAATTTTTAATACCGTATTCGCCTTAACAGCATTGATCCATGATTTAATAACGCTATATTCAACGAGGACTTTCCGAATTTCTATCTTCCATAGTCTAATGTATTATGCATGAGAAGTGAGAACAGTCTTGCTATAATTACTACACTCTAGTAACGTCTCCCACGCGTTGAAAATGCTTAAAAAAATAATCCGACATTCCCTGTTTCAGTTAGGGGTTTTTTTCCTAGACTATATAGAATACGAGTACCAACGTTTATATACAGGGTGTCCCACTATTGGTATACTAAGCGCGAAGGGACTTGTAGTTTTGCATACACTGATCACGTAAAAAATACTTAAACAACAAAATTACGTCAAAAATTTTTTGCTAAATTTTTCCAGAAAATCCATGTTTTCTTCTCTAGCTTCGCGCAGCCGGCATATACCGCTTCTCTAATGTGAGCATTTTGTCTATGAAAACATAATCTTAAACGATAGCTCACGTGCTGGTGGAAAGTTGGACGGGTTGCTTGTTATGGGTCTACACATAGAGTTTTAAGAATTCATTTATTTGAAAAAAAAAATGCGTCTGGAATTTTATAACTATTTTTTACGTACTCAGCGTATGCAAAACTATAACCTCCTTTGAGCTTAGTATACCAACAGTGGGACACCCTGTATATAACAAACTTTTTGGTAATGGTTTACGGACCATAAAGTTTTTGTTGAATTTGATTTTTTTGGAGAGGAAGAATCTGAATATATTTATGTATAATAATTGTTTCTTGTGAATGGTAGGTAAGTTTTTTTGCGTAAAATTGTATGGAATTATACTAAGGTTTTTTGAATATCGACCTTCTCTTCTATCTTAAACAATAATGTATTATTTTTAGAGCACGTAGAATAGAATACTCAATAAACTTTTCTTAGTTTTGAACTTTGTTATTTTAAGTGACTTCTGAAGAAGTCAGACGAGAGACGTGTATCTAAATATAGCCTATGTATAAAAAATATTATCTACTTTTAATAAAGGTACTAAATAAAAAGCTAATCAAACTTTATTTTGCATAACATTTAACTCCAATGCGTGTTCTGTTGCCTTTGGTTTCCATTGATTGAAGCATATTACAAATAAAGAAACTTCTTTAGCCGCGTTGAGAGTAAAATTTCTAGGCCATGTCATGGAGTTAGGCGACGATTTTGGTATCTTTGAATATTGTCTAAGAAGTTTCACTTCTGACACATGTGCTTGGCAAACACGCTCTTTTTTCTATTCTAGTACAGAAAAAAAGAAATAAATATATATTTAACTAGCTTACCTAACTTAAATTTTATTTCCTTTACTTTCTGTATTTCGTATGAATATAATATAATTTCATAGAACCAATAGTTAATCGTTGAAAAAAACAATAGAATAGGATAATCCGCACGCAGCTAACACATGCAGCCGGCTTCTCAGCTTGACTGCGCAATTGTTCCGTCAATACATAAAGCGGTTAATGGGCGTGAGTGTTTGCGGTTGATGTCGTGATTCTCTATCGAGTAATGTTCTAATATTACTCATAAATACTAAATATTCTAACATTCCTCATAAATAATGGAGTGAGTGAGGTTTTGCTGTAGTTGGATGTTGGATTGAAGATTTGAACATTTTTTAAACGGTTTTTGTTTCTGCGTGAAAAATAGCTGACTTTAGAAGTGTGTGTTAATAGGACATAATTTTATGTATAAGCTAGTTATTGATGTAGTTCTTTACTTCGTTTTGATACGGTTAATAATATTTCTATCTATTCGATTAACTGACTATATATTTATCCTACTTCTTTACATATATATTTGTGTGATATTTGAATTGATACAGTGAAAAGTTCATCATACATATCATTTAAACATTAGAGTTAGGTACCTTTCTAGCTTATTATTTTTTATCTCAGTATATGAAACCTGAAGATTTTATAAGATAGAAAATCTTGTAAAGCAAATTGTTCCCAAGTGGGTTGTATAAGAGAATAGTATCATTACATATGATGACTTGCTTTATCCACAGCTGATGTAGAGTCCACGTACAATGAACGACTCTATTCCCGATAAATACCACGTATTTGATACTGTGATGATGCTAATTGGGTTTTAATTCTGCGGTGTGTCGAATGCGCGGGCGTTAACGGCAATTAGAATAGTCGGGTGTTTGATTTTGTTCAATGGAAAATAAAGCATTTGTTTATTAAAATGCTACAAATATAGAGAAAGTGTAAGGCATTTCTTTTAGGCTTCTCTCTAAGGAAATAAACTATAATTAAGCATAATCAATAGGTTATATTTTATAAGTCGTGTTTTCTCTTAATAGCGATGTAAAACAAGTTTCGCAAACTGAGCAAAATACATGTTTTGAGTGACTTCACAAAATATAAACCCGTACCTTCATCCAACTAAAATGAATATAAAACAAGGTATCAAGAGAACGTAGGGTAGACAAAACTCGCTCACGAAACTAAATATTTCATACACAACGTTCTATGATACTGAATTTTTAAGTTTTAAGAAATTGAGATGACGTTTAAAACGCCGTAGGTGCCCGTACATAGAGTATGAGGGCACTTAGCACCCATTTTGTAGACTACGTCATAAGTTATAGCGCCTTTACAGTGTACGATCGTTGTACGATGTTTATGCGGTTGTGTGAAGAGGATAAATTTGTTTTGAACGCAACTAGCCTGGTGTAGCTTGGTGGTGCAACGCAAATGGTAAAATAGGTGGAAATTGGAAGAAATTCTAAGGATTTTAAACAACCTCTTAAGACATAAACTAATTTAGAATAAGTAAAATTTGGTGTCTCAATAAATTATACTGTTAGAATCTAGATAAACAGGATAATATAGATTCTAGAACAAAAGTTTTTTTCAATATCAGTTGTTAGTCAGATAACTGTAATACTTGATAAAACTTGTAAAACTGAATTGGATTTGTTATAACTAACCATAAAAATAAATGAATTCTCTTATCGTGTCGTGTAAACAAGTCTAGGTGACCTAAAACGAAGTGCGCTAAATGGCGTTCAACTATAAGACTTTTTCGTGACAAGCCATCTTAATTCCTCATCTAAGTGGAGAGCGTGTGACGTCTAAAAACTCATTTATTTTTAATGGTATTTGATGAAAACTCAAGTAATGGACCTTGATAGTCTCTGTTTAATAGGTGGAAGTGTTTTGTAAAGTAAAAGTAAGTGTGTCGTGTTGCTTATATCTTACACTAGCTGCTCCGCGCGGTTTCACCCCCGTGGCTCCACCCCTGTTGGTCGTAGCGTGATGATATATAGCCTATAACCTTCCTCGATAAATGGGCTATCTAACACCGAAAGAATTTTTCAAATCGGACCAGTAGTTCCCGAGATTAGCGCGTTCAAACAAACAAACAAACAAACAAACAAACAAACAAACAAACAAACTCTTCAGCTTTATAATATTAGTATAGATTATTATATGTTGCTCGTGTTGATAGGAATTGGAAAGACTGTTATTTGCAGATTTGTTGCCAGTTTAATGGAAATGAATTGAGTTGGCGTTACTGGGAAAAAGAAAATGTCATTAAAGAATTATCCCTGTTTTAGAAATAAGGATAAAACAATCATGTTAGTTTTTATAATTAATTAATTGAATTCTCTTCAACCATATAAAATATTTTTATAGATTTATTTTTAAATAACATTGCTAAGGTATATGACAAACTGAAGAGCGTTTTTGTAATGAATATTTATGCAAATTCCATCCAATTATTGTACGAGAGAGTTTTTATAATATCATATTGCGTCATTGACACGAATCCATTAGGCTAATGCAATGTTAGTCGATGTAAACGACACTCAATCTACAAGCAATCGAGCTAAAATAAGGGTCTTCGAGGAATTGATATCAGGTTATTGGTAAGTAATTGTGCAGCTTCCTTGTACGGATGTTAAAAAATAATATTTTCTGCAGTGCAAATAGATTGTTTTTAAGTAAAAGCATGATTTGTGGGATATCAGTTTGTGATAGGTACATCAAAAGTGGAATGCAAAACGTCAGCATGGTACATTATTTGTGCATCTATTTATTTATTTATTAATTTAAATAAAATTATTACTTTCGATTGGATGCATAAACGATGAAAACTAGTATAAGGGAATAATTTTCGGCATCATATTATTGAAGGTAACCGATCGTAATCCGAATCGATATCGTAATATATAGAATTAAGTTTTATTTTTTGCACACCAGAATGCTTCTAAATATACTATACAACCCGGAATACGCACGCTTACTTTTAACAATAAGAAATACAATACCGTTTTGTAAGTTTTTTATTTCTCATGTACGCTATTGATCTATAAATAAACACGTTCCACTCATTTCCTTTGCAATAAAAGAAACTGTTATGATAACTTTTATAATAACTTACGTAGCATCTGCTTTTAAATGAGCTTGAGGCGCCCTCGTATAGGTAATAACTTCAATGTTAGCGAAAGGAAAAAATAATTATTGAATGTATATGTAAGTAGGCCTAATTGGTTTTTATTAAGTGGGTGTAATGAAGTTGTTGAGTTGAAATGATTATTAATTGGATATATAACTATTTATGATTCAATTATGGACCTTTAATACGACTCGTCGGATTTCAATTAGACGCTCTTATTAATGATATTCTGCGAATAAGTAATGAGATAATTGTATATTTTGTCTTAGGGTTGATTTTCAATCGCTGTTACACTATTAATGAGTTTTGTATTCGTCGTTTTATCTGCTTTATAAATGAGATAGCGATTTATTTATTATTCGAAATATATTCATGAACTACCAATTTTTTGAAGTTCAAGAATTAGGCATACTTGCAATATGTAATTTAAAAATAAAATACATGCTTTTAGTTGTCATTAAAATCTATTGATTTCAATGTAAATATCATAGACGATTAAAATGGAAATGTAAAACTTGGCTTACTTACCACACAGAAAAACATATTAAAATTCGATCCATGAATCTTCACCACCATAATACATCATTAAGCGCTAATTTGGAAATTCTATTTGGATAACCATTGCATGGTGTGCAAACATGGCGCCTTGTGCTTTGATAAATGTTTCTGGTTATTAAATAGCCGCGAATAACAACGATATGACCCAATAACCCCTTTATTTGAATAAGTTTGACGAAAAGGATTGCTTATTAAGCTCCTCTTGATATCTAGGTAATTTTACAAGAATTCCAAATACAGTTATTTTAGCAATAGACTGAATCGATTTTTATTTAAATGAAAACACACGGGAGGCGCCAGCTTTCAAATAACAAAAGAATCATTAGAATTTGTTCGGCCAATCGAAAGTTCTAAGATAAAAAACCCAAAAAAATTGAGTGAATAGTGACTCTCCTCCTTTTTTTAACGTCGGTTGAAAAGTCTTTACATAAATCATTGTATAGCTATAGGCTATACTACGAAATATTATTACGTATTCTTTGGTTATACATCGCGGCGTGATCGAGTCCTATTGAATAGTTTCTATTTGAATTGAAAACACTTGAGCTCGGCTTGTTGATTGGGGAAATATAGGATGAATGTATCCCCTTTATCGTGTTCGAACGAACAATTTGTAGGTTTGAGAATATGTTGTTATAGTAACAATTAACCAATATTTTTATAAGAGAACTGCTTGATAGCGAGCAGCTGTCGTTTTTGGTTGGGGTGACCCGGAATAAAATAATATAGACTATGTATAATGAAAACTATAACTAAAGAAAGATGTAGCTTTATAATTGTAAGTTGTGGGTATTAGTTTCTTTGGTTAATATTTTGGCAAACGTGACAAAATTTTGTAAATATTATTAATTTTCGTATTTAATACGGTAGTTATTTAATTTTAATTTCGATGACCGTTTTATCAAACTACCCTCAAACTATAAGGCTATAGCACTATGAATAAAATATAGCCAGACATATTACCTCTCCAAAGAAGAGCAGGAATGTTCTAGATCCATCAATAATAATTGATGAGCAAATCGTAGTACGGCCACCTGGCGGCCCCTCATTGCCGGCCATAATGCAGCGCGGTATAACCCGGATAAATTGGGTGTACACTCGCTGCGTGCGTAATGGGCTGCTATATGATTTGGACGGATTATATCGTCGTTACGCCGCGTTGTGATGGTGTGTAAGGCGAATTTGCATTGTGCTGAATATTTTTTCTTCCTTGATGTATGTAGAATATGTGTATGCGTATTGTTTACGCTACTTAAAGGATGGGATTTAGATTGAATCATGTACAATTTCAAATTAATTCAATTTACAATAACTTTTTATCTAGATTTTTTATATAAATTACACCTACCTATGTAGTTTATCTACACATTACATATACATGTTACATATTATATAGTGCATAAATCTTGGAATTCTTTCCGATGATTTATAATTAGGGATGGGCCGAAGTTCGTTTCACATTCGGTTTAACCGAAATTCGGCACATTAAACCGAATTTCGTCATTCGGCCGAAATTCGGTTCATAATACCGAACTTCGGCCGAAATTCGTTACATCATCGTCATAGTAGTATAGGTGGACCAGCATACATACATATCACGCCGATACCTTGCGAGAGAGAATGAGCATCGATAATAATTATGTTCAATTAAAATAATTTATTTAATTATAGGTTTAGTTAGGTGAAATGTATTATGAAGTCACAAACTTTATTATTTCTTGAGTATTCAAAGTCAATGGAATTATATTATTTTAATGAAATAAAACGCAGAATTAGGTATGAAAAGGAAATAATTATTTATTTTTAATCATACATAATGTTAGGTAATCATAACATGAATGACTCATTGAATAAAAGGCGGGAAGATCTGCCGAACTTCGGCCGAAGTTCGGCCGAAGTTCGAATTCGGCGTTGTCATGTACCGAATGTTCGGCCGAAGTTCGAATTCGGTTCAATCCACATTCGGCCCATCACTATTTATAATCGATGTGGGTATGACTATTCGCACTAATCTACGATCTCTTCAACTCGGCCGGTTTATCCGCACTTCATACGCGAGGGGCGATGTAAACAAGCTCCAAATGCACACGCCATTTAGATATCGCCGGCCGATATCTCGACCGTTGGCTTGACGTGCTTTTTGTTACATGTTATACTCCTGTTTGTATATGTACATGTACTCAACTTATCTAGCGGAGTCGTAATCTTGTCTTGGAACTAGTACCAAATTACCACTTTGGTACTCTTATTGGTGAAGATGTTATAAAAAAAATCGGTTAGAAAATGAGAGATAACTCGTTGCTCTTACTAACAATAGACATAAAAACGCATATAAAATGTTTTTTTTTTCGTAATGAATCTAATTTTCAATTTATGTAAAGCTTTGAGCTTTTTAAAATTTGAGGTTTGTAGGTAATTATTATGATGTATAAATACATAGTTTCTATAACACCCAGTAGTACCTGACATTAAGAGCGCAAGAGCTATAAATTAAACCGCCTAAAAATATTACAAACGAGCGTCTTCGTGCGCTTCAAATTTACATACAAAAAGAGCTCTAACGCTCGTATATATTATTTGGAAGGAGGTGTCGTGATTTACAGTAATACCAATGAAGAATCTGCCATATTTCACGCTAATTAATAGCAGCTATATCTCAAAGGAATTAAAAGTGAAACCAGTGTAAGTGGTGACAGTCAATCAAACGGGATTGTGCGTTCGCCCGCGGTTTGAGATGAGGAACACCTGTACGCATTAATTACCCACGGCTAATTATAAATTGTAGCTATATGTTATGCTTAACTTTGAGCGAGACCGACCCTTGACCCCGGTTGTGTTTTGAATCGACTTACGTGTAAGCCCTCAAAGAAGATACCCAGGTGTATGTTTTTGTTGTAGATAGATGATGAGGCTTTGGCCCTTTAAAGAACTTCTTGCTTACAACCAAATTATTTTCCGAAATACTCTGATGACATTTTGTACCTAGTAGCAGTAATGTGCTAGTAAAAGTTAATATCCGATATTCGACTTCGGTTGGAAAATTTATCGAAACAATTGGTAAACGGGCAAAAATATTATCAGTGTGTTCGTGTTTAGTAAATTAAAGTAAATACTTTTAATTACGTATTTATATAGATGTAGAAAAGCTTTATACCCCAAATAATATTTAATTTCGCTACCCGAACTTCTTACATAGCATTATACAAAGTATTGGTGTTTATACAAAGTATAAACTATTGCCTGAGGCTTTGTTATTGTGGCCTATTTCGTCTAATTAGGAGATATTAGTGCTCATTTACGTTATATAAGAGACCTTCGTGCAAATTTTCATGCTTCTAAACCCTAGTTATGGATATAAATGGCTAAGATTTACCTTTTGTGTACTAATTTATACGAAGAACTACTGGACCTATTTAAAATATTATCTTATCTTTCTATATAAAAATGTATTTTTAACGAATAATATCGGGCACATATTTACTATGTATCCCGATCAAGACCATTCTTTAGTATAAAGTTTATGCCAATCCTTATTGTAGATTATAAAGAAACGAAAACTGATCAAAGAAACTAATCGTTTGAAATTGAAGCAAAAACTACGTGAGTTGTTTAAGTTTTAAAGAAAAACGGCATCGGTGAAGTCAAACTATAATTGTAAAACTTGGAGTTTAAACTGTGCCATGGCTTTCATATCTTTGCTATTAAATTGAACTAGACTCATCTGGTGGTCGAAATTCCTGGGAAGTTGTAATCAATACCGCTTTTAATGATTCACCTGAATTTCTTGATATTAATGATGTGTATTGCTATGCAAAAGTTGCGATAGGAATCATTACGATACGTTGAGGTTTATAATAATCTGTATTAACTTTTGGAAATTTTAAGTATATTTTCAAGTGATAAAAGACCATGTCAATTGGGTGGATTAAATAAGTAAATAAATGCAATACTTGCAAAATAGTGCTGTTATATTAGTTTCATGCACTTTAGCTTCTGTTATCCAATTGTTACGAGTACCTCTTGTATGCATAGCTATAACCCTAATTAGTATGAATTTAGTTATTTGTAAGTTAGATTCTCTACAGGATATCTCGCGAGTTGTAACATCGTAGCTGCTGTTAGAAGGAATAATAATTCTCATATTATTAAAGCGAATAGCTCGCTGTGTAGATTCTTATTCAAATAATTATTTGCATGTAAAAATAAAACGTTATACAATATTATAAATTCGATGGTTTGTATGAACGTGGAAGTGATAAGTTTTTTGCTTTTTCACGCAAAAGTAATGAACTGAATTGACTTTGTTCGATTCGATTTGAAATGTGTATGCTTTGTGGTGTAATGTACAAGCAAGTCTTTGTCTGATACCACGTTAGATTAGCCACTGTCTTCAAATAATATGATTTCTACTTTAACACAGATTTTTACTACACATAGTTTACTAATTGAAGACATGTTCTAAAAGATCTTTTACGTCGTTATTTTCCATTCCGGCGAAAGGCTAAAAAGGAAATTTATAGATATTACACTGACTTATTCTACTCTCAATTAACAAGAAATCCGCAGCGGAGATTTCCTCTGCAAAAGAACCGCGGATTTTAATTTTTATTCGGATTTTCGGAGGCAAAAAATTTCACGGTTCACCGCTCACTTATTTGTCTCAAGGTTTCCTTGTATCTGTTTTCGTAAAGCTTCTTTCGTTGGATCCGACAAAAAATGGGAAAATCGGTGCTGGAGATTTATTTCGGCGAGTTATATCACTATGGATTATGCGATGCTATTAATTTTAAATTACAACGCTATTATGCTATGATAACAGCTAAAGTGTGATCATGAATTTATGTAGGTATAGAGTTTTAATTGAAATATTGAAATGGAAACAAATGCAGTTATACACTACTGTCCAATATCTTTTTGTATTAGTATTCTACAAAGTAAATGATATAAGAATAATCCAAGAAAAGATAAATTTGAATAGACTTAAAAGTTCTGTGTTTCGACGAAAAAGTGCGTGTTATGTGTTAAGTTTTTCAGCAAAGTTCGAACTATCTCCTTATAAAAATTCATGAAGTTGAATTCGTAGTTCCAACGTTATAATATAATAATGTGTTGCGTTGTATGGAGTTATTTTATATAATACTATTATAACTATAATATTAATGAATTGTTGCATAATAATTCGTTCAAATATCCAGTTATATCTGTATCGCGTTCCCTCTAGTTGCCAATCACGGTCGAAGCCGGTTCGCAGCTGAAAGAAAACCACAACTGACAACAAGATTATCAAGTTATACACTTCAAAAGGGCACGAGGCAAATTGCCTTTTTAATTCATTGCCCGCGAAGATAGATTCACCAGTTTTTTGGGTATCAAATACGATTATATTGTCACGCTGTATATAATTCATTCGGCATTTCGTGCGGATTATTTGAGACGGGAAAGGTACAATTTGAATTCTTGTTTTTTGTGTGTTTTTAAAATGTCGTAGCATTTGTTAGGGCTGTTAAATTTTGTTAAATTTCATGTGTATTTGTTTTTGTTATTATTGTTAATAATTCAGAATAAATAAAGAGTAGAAGTATAGTAGAAGTGTGATATTTAAATCGTATCAAACCAATATGTGCTCAAATAATACGCAGAAATAATAGTTTGAATTTTCACAGCGTTTTTTGTAGAAATGTCGCTTTTACGTCAATGTAATAAAATCATATTATCGTTGGGAGTCTCAGTCGAATGAAATAGAATTTGGGAATCCTCATTGGCTTATACGATTTCGTAAAAATAATCGCAAGATTATTAAATAAAATAGCTTTTGGACGTTGAAACTATTTTTGTATAATATAATTATTATAAACAAATCAAAATTTATATTAAATGTTTTTGATATAGCCTATATTTATAATTAAAATTTAACACAAGCAAGCGTTTATTTATAAATATTTGAATCAATAATACCGAATTGTATGCTACAAAGCATAGCAAAAATACCATACAATTCGATATCTAAATCACTTTAGTCATAACGTA
>CAJQZM010035838.1:12162-27390 GCA_907164665.1 Colias nastes | reverse complement strand
TTATGAGGCATCAGGGCAAACAGACTAGCCACTCGACGGTAAGCAAGGTTTTATATTTGCCCGATATAAATCTTACGTTCACAATATTACGTTGCATCTGGTTCTTACATCGCTACAGCCGTCGTATTCTTGCTTTGAGTTTACAAGAATAAAACATAAGAATGTACTTATTACTTTATAAAAGTAAATACTAGCAGTTAAAATGAAATAAAATTTAATTTAAATAAAGTTGACTGTTTTTTGTTTGGGTGTTTTTTGTTGTATTTAACGTGACGAATAGATGTATTATTATAGAAATGTTATATTCATCATGATTAATGATTTGATGCAAAGTAAGATTTAAACTTACCATTCCAATAAGTTGATATGTACCTATGTAATTTAAAAAGGATCAGACGTTGTAAACTGAAGAAATCTCGTTATTACGAGTTCATATTCCAATGGGAAATAACAGATACTGAAATCATTTCCTGTGACCATCAGAGTGTTAAATTCATATGTATTTCTATTTAAATAAAATAATAAATAAATAATAACGTTTATTTCTTATCCTTTCCCATAGACTTTACATGTTTGACATTATAGATTTATTCTTACAATATCGGTAAAACATTCAAATATGCATAGACGAAATCAATTGCCAACTGCTCACCAAATATGTTTCGATACCACATCATAATATTTGCAGCTAGTAATACTTTACCATTATAAATAACTTAGTGCTATGCGATTAACCTGTGTAACGTTCGACGTGTAAGTGATTAATGACCCGACCGGTGCGTCAATGAGCCGTGGAATTGATTCCCGGTAGAAGTGCTGCATTTAATTCGCTAATATTTACCGCAAGTTTAATTGTGTATTGTAAAATTAAGTCGATTTCCTTTAGGACTTGGTTGTACGTTGTAATGACGTAGGTTTCGTGTAAAAAAATGGTGCGCATCGTTCCTATATAATATCTTGTGTTGACTATTTGCTATTATAGTGTAAACATTTCTATTATATAAATTGTATGAAAAGAAGGAATAAGAAACTAAATATCCTAAAAATAAAATTATTTGTTATTAAAGATATTCAATTATCAATCAATATCAAAGTAATATACTCTATTGAAAATCTATTTGCATAAATTCATTCACTCATTTTTAATATAAAATATCTGTGTTTACTTTAACGTCTTATTATTTTACAATAAGCAAAGAGCAAAAACAGAAAATTCTTGATAGGTAAGTAGAAAAGTATCGCACCGGTGCGAGTGGCAAACGGAAAACAACATGATTTGATTGAGATAATAAATCGTACCGATGAAACGGAGTTGGAAAACCTACGCTGGAAGTGATCAAAAAAATATTGAGTCTTATTTAGAAAGATGAAACAAACGCATCGACGAGAATATATATAGTAATGTGGAAAAGCTTTAAATTATATTGATGTGGTAACTGTATAAAAAGCAACGTGTTTTTCAGTTGTTATTGTGTTGTAAACTATGCTTATCGATGAGAATACAAATCAAGTAAATAAAAAGTCAAAATTGTGAAATTTGTTACTTGTAGGTAAATCTTCAGTTACAAATAATGTAAAGATTTATTTTTATTGAATTTATTAAAATAATTTATAAAGATATTGTTTAAATAACCTGACAAATGACATTCAAAAATCGGCATGAATAGAGAACAAAAAATAAGCACAATTGCTTCTATAATTGAAATATAAAAGGTGAAACCATTTTATTTAAACAAACATTGCTCGTTTGCAGGCACAAGCAAAAAGAAGCAAAATGTAAAACGCAAATTGGTTTCAAGGTTTTAAAAATCGATGTGAGTTACTATTGAGATAGAACAAAAATATTTGGACATTTGAAAAACAAAATGTTTTCAACATTTATAAGTTCAATGAACAAAGATATTCGAATTGAAAATACGATAACAAAGAGATTGTAACACAAATAAAATTGGAAATAGACAAGTACTAACCTCACATTCTGTCATCGAGATGTAAAATAACCTTTGTCATAAAAAATTCACGTACCTATACTATAATCCAAAAATCATTACTTGCACTGTAAACTCGTAGATAATAAAATGTCAAATATTATATTATTTTTCTTCTTCCTTGATAACACCCACAGATACATCATACACATAATATGATGTGACATAGATACGGGTACATAATATGACGAAGAAAAACGCAAGAATAAAACTATACTTTGACAAAAGTAAATAAGAAGAAAGAGATATTAAATGATAGTTACAATGACTAGGTATATTGTGTACTACGAATAGTATACACATTGCTGTATGTATGTTTGACGAATTACTAGGAACGTGTTGCATACATTACAAATTGAAGTCAAACAAACACGATAAAATTAGCACCATATCAACGTGAAATGGAACAATTAAAATTATTAATTGTAGTAAACTATTCATGAAAGAGAAAATTAATTTCTTGTTAGATACGCTATGCGGGATATTAATTGTTTCAGTTAAATTTACACGCTACAATTTTGACACAACATAAAGGTAAGGTATCTCATAAACAATTAATGTGTCGATTAAATTAAACGCGAAGTCATCAATATAAGTTATTGCGTAGCAATAAATTAGGAGGGTAACTATATACTCACTAGAATCCCTTTCACGAAATGTGAAGGTATATTACTATGTACTTGTAGTTTAATGTTAGTTATTATATTTACATGATGTGTTGATAAAATAGGTTTTTGTTTTTGTTTCGAAAAAAAATATTCATACAGGCTATAAAAAAGTTGTGTAAATAAACCAGACTAATTTATTTTCAACAAAATTATATATTTAAGTGAACATTTATAATTCAAACGCCCGCCCTTTTACCACCTCTATGAAACCATCTTAATCTTACAATCGCGTCCAGTAAAATATAGCGGTCGTAATGATTAACCCAATTGTATATTTAAGGTATCTATGTCTGCGATGAAAGCCTCAAGGATCGCGTGCCATGCGAGATTTATCGCTCAATCCGACAATCAGTGAAACGCTTAACTAGCTGACGATAAGGTGTCGACGAATGATTGGCTCGCTCTATTTGGAGATAGGGTATCGTTGTTTCCCCCACACTTATTTGTTTTCACATGGTAAAAGATTAACTTTATCTATCCCACAAATTATGGGATAAACGGGTTTAGTGCAAACGAAATGTAACCGATACGGTACGTATAATATTTCGAAGCTCTTTTAAATTCGATTTCGTATTTTTTTGATTGT
Source organism: Colias nastes (assembly GCA_907164665.1). Classification (NCBI taxonomy): domain Eukaryota; kingdom Metazoa; phylum Arthropoda; class Insecta; order Lepidoptera; family Pieridae; genus Colias; species Colias nastes. Next base: position 24,148 of record CAJQZM010035838.1, on the reverse strand, counting down.
GTGATTAAATAAACTTAGAAGTTTTTTTTACATCATATTAAAAATTCATTAATTATCTGTTGGTTACATTATTTTGTATACTTGCATCTCTATAATCTTACTATCACCAAACATTCTAAATAAAAATAATAATGCAAACGATTTTTATTTACCGCAAAGCTCTGTACAAATATTGCTAGTACAATATTATAACATAAAATATGGTCCAACAGCAATAAGTATTAGATATCAGGGCAAAAGGAATCAGTTGCACGTCTCGTTTCTGCTTCAAGTGCCTTCACACGGCGCATTACCCGCGTCCACCGCATTTCAGCTCGTGGGTGGAGTTAATGTCGTCACTTTTCTACTCGAGTGTACTGTTTATTTGTACTAGTGTGGGTAGTATGTGAAGGTAGGTACATAACGGTTCAATGGTTTGGTTTCTTGCAGTAGTGGTTGTTTTGGTTGAAGGAGACAAAAATACAGGTAAGCAATATTTCGAAATTTCTTTATGAACTAAATATACTAGGACGCATTTATAATGTAAAATCTACATAAAATATTACTTATAGCTAATTAATAAATAAATTACAGAGACTTCAATGAAACACTGCTTCAAATTTGAGTGTTTTAACATTAAATAAGCACTCTCAAGCTCAACACTAACCCAAAACATTAATGCAACTTAAAAACCCACTTTCGTATAAAAAGTTTTCAAACTAAAATACATAAAACGTTAAGCCGTGCGGAGGTGTAATCGTAACTTTCTGCATCCTATCGCGGGTAGAAATACAAAAGGTGTAAACGAGGGTTGGAGCTGTTATTGCCGTCGTTAGCTGAAATTCCACCTTCAAAACACTGCGTCAAATATGACCCATAAAAATTGGGAATATTATTTTTTGACGATTGCGTTTACAGCCGCGGTACGAATATTAGAATTTGTAGCTCGTTTTATAGAAATGGCTGCATGTTTTTATACAGTGGATGATATTTTTATCCAAATTTAGTTTGCGTTACGATATGGTGAGAGTTATTGTGTGACAAGAGTTTTAAATACGTGTTCAAATAAAATGAAGTTCAATAGCGTATGAAATGGTTTTGTCTGTAGTTATGTGCAGTAATAATTAAGTCGATCCATTTTAAGACTTAAAGGAAATAAATATTAACTTTTTTGTACAGAGAATTTGATGTAATGTTAGATTCATATTTTATCAATTAGATTTAGTTGTTACATTAGTTTCATACTTACTATTTTGTCTCCACATTGTTCTTTCAAAATATTTCATGAGGAATCATCAAAAGCCTTTCTATTAAAATCACATTGAATGTATGGAGCCCCTAAAAAATTATTCATGAAAATTTCGTATTCATGTTGATATACAAGCAGATATTGTGAAAGCAATTCTTTATAGTGAGGTTGTATTAAATATTTCAACAATTCATTTGGGAGCTATAACGTCATGCGCGACATTCATCTGGTCTGAGCATTCAGTTGAACAAAACAAACTGGCAATAGAAGAGATTTCCCAAGAGAGTGCTATGCGCCTTTTCATATAATATGTACAAATAAACAATGCTGCAATTATTATATAAGTCACAGATACAACGCGTAATTCAACGCGTTTCAAACCCTGTACATATTGGACATGTAGTATACGGATACATTTATCAGGATCTCGTTATATTTTTAGCACTATCACATATTACTAAATAGATATGCTCCTATAAAAAAAAAATCAGGCGCTTACTCAAGAACATACAAGTAAGAAATTATCCATTTTTTTTACAAGTGCATTTTATAGGTTAGCTATACTGCTATAAAGTAGCAAACTTTTGTTCATAAGAAAATAATATTGAATTACAAATTTAGCAAAGACTGGAATAAAATTTTGCCAATAAAATTCGCCGTGTATTAACTAAAATATCATAAGCACGCTATACCTACGTAATACAAAAACGCTCTTCTAATAATAATTGAACAAAAATAAACCTTTGTATTTCACGAAGCAATATCACAATATTACGGTAAAGCTGATGAATGTTTATTGGATTTTATTAAATTGAGCCGACGTTCACAAAAACATTATACGCTAGGATTGATCCTATTATAGTAGGAATAATAATACAGAACCGATTCTGTTAGAACATTGTATTAAAATTGCATAGGAATTAATAATCTATTTAGAAAATGATTATTATACACACAAAATATATAATAATTCAAATATCATGATTTTTACTATAAAAGCTGACCACGTCGCATACAACCATTATTCGTTTTTAATAAGACATAGAATTCGAGAGACAAACTGCAAGAAAGAAAAGCACTTAGTTCTGAAACTTTGATAATCCGACACTACAAAGCTAGAATCTTCAAATAACTCAACTTCCGAATCAGTATTTTTATTCTCTTTGGGCAAACTGAGAACCCGCTTTTGTAAACGTGGCGATCAAGGCAAAATGATAATATGTATTTCGTTCTTATCCTACTATCGATATACTGCCATACAATAAAAACTGCTGATATTGTAGCGATTAAAAATATTACCTAAGTTAAAAAAAAGTTATAGCAAGAAATTAAAATTTGTAGGACGCTTCCATAGCTATCATTGCTCTTATAAAATAAATAAAAGCAAAATATTATAGAGAAATTATAGTACAGTAGGTTATTTATTTGAATTAAAATTGGTGTCACAAACGAAGTGAAAAGTCCCATTCAACTAGAACTTGAAAATGTATCGCAAGCAATAGTGTAAAGAGCACTTACCATACATCATGTTTTATGTACGAGTATGTGGATTCTATCGTATAATTTACTCAGTGGTGGATCTTCAAGCGCGATAGCTGATAAATTGACGCGAGATGTACGTGACGCGTCCCCGCAAGCGATGGCTTGTAGTCTGAGATATGACTCTACGTTGCTTCATCTGAAACTGCAAATAACTGGAAATTTGTACGTTGCACTTGAAACTGTGTTTGTGCTCAATCACGCGGCAACATTACTAGCTTAAGTGGAATAGCTGATGTGGTAGTGTTATTAAAGGAATGTAGGATTCGGATATACCTGTAATAGTTGTAGTTAATCAAACGTATTATCGGTGGGTGTGCAGTGCAGATACATAGAATTACAATTTCACGAGTTTTATGCACAAATATGAGTACTTTACTATGTCAACTAGCTCTTTCCAAGTGATATAATTAAAGCACTAATTTCACAATGAAGATTTTGACATCTCGTTGTTACAAAAAATATTGTTGCAACAGCATGATAACTCAACATACACAAGCTATATACGCTTAATTCTTATCAATATCTGCATTTCAGTATCCATTATGCAACAGTTGTAGTAGTAGTATAACAGTAATGTAGGCTGAGATTTTTTTAAAGAATAGAAAAAATTGGATCTCAAGGCGAGTTTCGAACCTGCGTCTTCTACCTTACCGGGGCGACGCCTGGCCCCTCAGCCACCCGTGATCCCGCTAGAGCAAACTATAACAACTAAATTGAATTAAAAACAAACATGGCATTTTTATAAAAAAAGAAAAATATATAATTTTTTTAGTTCGTTTTCTCTTAAGCTATGTAGTATCATGCTGAGTCAACGGTGTCGCAAACATGAAAACTGACTTGTGCGGTTGGACAATAATTTGATGTTTGATGTGGGCAGACATCGAACGAGTCAGTTTTATTTTGGATCTAGTGCGAATTGATTTTTGATCAGTCACCCCGTTATTTTCGAATAGAACTAAGTAAGTGCATGAAATAATGAGTATTATTAAAGTGAAACTTTTATTACATCGTCTCAAACTTTTTGGTCTGTGTAGCGCATGTCGCGTGACGGTCGGCTGCCGAGTAGGTATAAAGCAGTGTTCGGAACCGTACGATAATTATCGTACAAATACGATAATTTTGTGCCTAAGTTTCACTTTTACCGTGGTTTCATAAAACCACACAACATTTTTATTATTTATGTCATGACGGACTTGATATAATTTTTTGAATGTTGTCATTTCCTACTTATGTTAACTGATAAATTGAATGTAGTCGCTCTTAATTTAAATCAATATTGTTTAATTAAGAACAAAAGTAACGTCATATTATATTATTATTCCAGTAAGACTTATTGTAGATAATGGGTATTAAATCCATGAAAAATTGTAAATTTACTTAATAAAATGGAACCTTCACAAATACGGTTTTTGAACACATCACGATGTAAGACCACCAGTTAAATTATTTCAGTGCAACGAACGTAAAAGTCTGTTTTGTATCCCATTACGAGGCTGAGGTCTGCGCATTCAGCCAATTTCAGCAACGTAAATACGTAAAAACGAAAATGCTGAATAAAAGTAAGTTATTTTTAACATAGAAACGAACCTAAGGTTCTACTAATGATATAATTTAGGTATAAGTACTAGGTAGTATAGTATTATATTATCTATGGTATTACGTAGACTAAATTTTATCCATTGATTTGATTTTTTTACCATGCAGTTTTTTTTTTGTATGAAGGTTTTTTGTGATAGGACTTTTCGAAACTCGACTTGAGCTAAATATACAATCAATCTTCAAAAAATTGCTCTGTCCAGTTATACTAAGATTAAGCTCTGTTTTTATTTGTTTTATTAAGTTTTCTTGACATTTAATATCCATTTTATTTGGTAGGTATTGAGACAAAATTACCCAGGTATATATCGTCTTCGATAACTGAAATCCATGTCATTAGTTTTACTACGAAATCATTATCAAGTTTTCAGGAATTTTAGTCTTGTCATATCCATTATCCAAATCTATCGTAGACCGACCGTAGAATATTATAACATTTTTCTAGATAAATAAAAATATATTTTGTGATTTATTTTATAGAAATAAACAATAAAGCTTTACATCGATACAGGATGCTGCCTACCTTCAACCTTCAACGTATGAAATCTACGTTATTTGTATTTATTAAGAGAAAATAATATTGAACATAAAAGTTCAATTTCAAAACAATTTTATAAAACAAAAATAATGATTCACGAGAAACGTTAGATCGTTAATATTTCAATTTGTTTCATAACAGGTACCTCATTAGTACATAGGTAGGTAATGAGGTAGATATATTAAAAATAATTGAATGTTACGTTCAAAATATTTTGCCAAATGATGTAGTTAGTTAAAAATAAAATATGTAGATACATTGTACGCAAGTACCTACATACATATTATTAGTCGGTAGGAATCCTACATAAACCACGGCTCATTCCCCACGGGCATGCAAGATTTCCTCACTTAAAAAAAATTCATATACATCGTATTGACAGAAATATATTTTCCTTTTATTTTTCTTCAAAAAATATTCAATACCTATCTAATGCAGTAGATATACTTATGCAAAAGTATATTTATATTAGTAAAAAATGTCTTTAAACAATGGACGATCATAACATAAAATCATTTTAACATGTACTTAATTATTGAAATATACAATAACTAGCGACCCGCCCCGGCTTCGCACGGGTGCAATGGCGGCCGGCCGGTACCGCCGCAAACGCTACGTCCCGCAATTTTTAAATCTGTAGATAATATCTTCGAAAATATTCACTTAAATCATACGGTGTAAAAGGCCATATAGATCTATATTAAATGAACAATGTATTCAAGGTATTAATTGGTTAAGGATTAATGCTGTATTGGTTAAAATCGCTTTGAAAATTAGCCATTATTTGTCGTAAAAAGTAAATGACAAAAAAAAAGTTATTGTGGGTTATCCATAAGAGATAGACATATACCATCACGGACTTTTCTGTAGACCTTTTCAATGTGTACAATACTTAGTACATTATTTTGATAAAACTCGTAGGGTTCAGCCTGCGTTTGCAATGTAAGCGGAAAAAATGTAATTATTTACGACATCACATTAGAAACCTCAAAAATAACAGTACTTCTCCACTATTTAATGGATGTTATTATACATATAAACCTTCCTCTTGAATCACTCTATCCTCGGAAGCGATTCTTGTTAAAATTTACAAGGTTTATATTCAAATATCCAACATCTATTTGTTTTCATTTTGCTTTCCAGCTTCTTTATTTAAGAAGTAATTTACAATTTCTGTGAGTAATGTGAATATTTAGGTATTGTAACATAACATTTCCTATCATCATTATACATAATGGATTTTAGGTGTGTTTGTTAGAAAATTTACACATTCTGTGTGTTCACTGTCCAATCGAAGTGCATTATGATTTTATTACCCACTAGCTGAGCCCCGCGGTGTCGCCCACATTGCTCCGCTCCTATTGGTCTTAGCATGATGATTTTTATAAGCCTATCTCGATAAATGGGCTATATAACACTGAAAGAATTCAAATCGCGCGTTCAAGCACCGAAACAAACTCTTCAGACTTATAATACTATTCTACTCTCATTAGTTATTATGCAAGTTGGCTCTGACGATACTCTGACGTGTCAATATGTGTATTCAATCAAGGTGCATTATGATTTTACTTCTACTATCAATATTAAATTATTTGTTCAAGAACATACACAAAAAAGAATCACATATAATTTATTCCATACACATTCCGTTTCAATTTTAACTATAAAATGCAATACAGATGCAAATGTTGGTGCCGTCACGTACTTGATTTAAAATCAACAGATGCTCCAGCCGCCGGTCAAATCATTGCAATATAAAATTAATTTACATAATTACAGTGGCATTTTAACTGCCATTAATTAATCTTAATTTCTTACACAGTTGTATAATTTAAAATAAAGGTCAGGAGACAGTATTTCTGTCCTTTTTTTAGGGAAAATCGTTCACGCATGCATAATCAGTCCTCGGTACAAAGGTGTTGCGTTATGTCTGACTCTCACAAACCAGAATGCAGTGGATTACCGACTAAATTCCACTGATTTAGCGGTGGGTTCGCGGGAATTATATTTCGAATAAATTCCTTCTACTTTCTAATCAGTCAAATTCGTCAGTAGCTATATAGTTGAAGTATACATTATTGTCAGCAAGTTCACCGTTCACTAGTAACCCTCGTCATATTTTGTTAACAAAAGGACACGTATAAATAAACTGAATTTCAAAATTCATATCTGCAAACATAAGCACAACACAAACAGCTGAATTGTCATTTAAAAGTATAGAAATTCTAAAAATATCTGACACTAAGTAACAGCCTAAAAATGATCCTTGTCATGCTACAACCCGTCATTCTGTCCGTTCGTTACTTAATTCCTCGTACCGTCCCTACATACGAAAATATCATTGGATTACACGCAGCGCAAATAATGATTGACGCTTTGTGACCAAAAATATGGAGTTTTTTAAGTACAAACGTTGGTGCTGAAAGCTTTTAAGTGTAGCTTTGAAATAATGAAAACGTGTTAAAAATAATCATGTTGCAGTAGAACGGGAAACAATGCGGTAGGTAGGTTTTTGTACTACGTTTCAATTTGTTTGCACATTATGCTCATCAATTCCAAACATTGAAAAATTCGACATGATGTGACGTCATAAAAGTCTGAGTTATCATTACACTGAGCCCTTTGCATAATGTCATGAAGTATTTATATCACTTGCTTCAATTTATATTTTAATAATGTGTAATTTAATTTACCTACCTATTTCGTAACTTAAATTTTCATGCATGCATTTAATTTAAGCAAAACAAGAATTTCTTTAAAAACTAATATAATATGAAATGAGGCCACATCAAGCTCTGTAAACTTCTGAAATCTTAAAGAGGTCTAAGAAAACTGCCGTAAAGTGACTGTTTTTAAGGTTATTTCTAAATCACGAGTGTACCAACGACGCGACGTTGTTACTTTCGAAGGTAAACGTGAAACTCGGGCCAAGTTCCCGTCTAATTAGCTAAGTTTATAAATTTGTTACCTATTTGGTATAATAAGTATCTCAGAAAGGCGGCAGGAGAGATCCCTACAATATTCTCTCGTAGCTTTTACTTTAAACCATTTAAAACTTCGCAAACAACATTTAAAACTAATGCTACATAATTTACCTTTAAATAATTGTAGACTTGATCATTTTATACCCGAAACGTTTTAGTAGAATTTTGGTAAAATTTATTCAGAATTTAATTAAATCGATTTAGGAACTTGAATCTCTATGATTTTGTGGTCGAAATATCATAAATAATTAATTAATCAATTAATTTCTACATGACCTTCTTGAAAACGAACTTATTGCTTGAAGACTACGTAGGTACTAAATCTATTTTGAGTAGTTTTGGATTTTTTATAGAGACAAAACGGATTGAATTTTTCGCTGTACACGAAGAAGCATTTTATGCTTTGGTAAAAAGGATTGAAATTTGTTGACAAAAATAAATATATAGTGAAATGATAAAACTTTAAGAGAAACTCTCTTAAATATTTCAGAAGATTACCTTCTGCCTCGTAGCGGAGGTCAATGGGGACGTCGTTATTTCGCAAATAATGATGAAAAATATATTTTAAAAAGCTTTCAAGCAATAACTCGTCATTAATTTATTTGTGAAAGCTTTTGATACAGATATCAAATAATTAAAAGTAAATAAAAATATTGATAAGAGGGTATAAAAATAATGGGTATCGAAGTAATTTGGTGGACAAGCTAACATCGAATATTTTTTGGGTTTATAAAGAAGTTGAATGATCGCAGTGTTCATACATTGTATAGGTACTAGTTTAGTATTTTAATATCTGTGGTATAAAGTTAATAGTTAAACTGTGGTTAAACTAAGTTTTTCATTTGACGAAACAATTATTCTACTTCAACATTGCGTTCATTCATCATTCGTGTTTTGCGTTATTTCATACTTAAAAAAATTTCAGCAATATTTGACCTTTCTAACACCATTAGATATAAAAACTTTGTTTCCCTAATCCTAACATCGATTAATTCAAAGAAGTCCATTAAGCAAAACCTCTTGGAAGCGAAAAAAAAACCTTTTCACACGATTTTAAATCGTGCGCCTTCCGTTTATCCAATAAAAGAAATTCTCGGCCCTTTTAATTGAATTTTTTGGGCTTGACAGGTATTGATCGCCACAGGTTTTCAATGGGTACTGTTTTATTTCAAAAATACTTAACTCCTGGATAATAAATCACGAGGAAAGTGAAAGCCGCTTTTAAAGCCTTTCGAAGACCATAAATCATAGAGCGAATGAGGCGCTACCGAACACACGAGTAAAGGAAGTTACACAAAACATGGATTTATGCTGTGTAATTATGTGTTATTGTATGTTGTTTTAGCGTTAGCACCGACGAGTCTGTTTAACACAATTTACTGAAGGTTAAAGGTAATCTATCACTATCAAAAAAAAACTTCATTTATTTGTTGACTTATTGAAGTGTTTAATTAAATAAGAAAAAATATTTTGTTTTCACTTACATCTTTTTATAAGGTGCAAATACAGTACAGAAATATGCCTACCTATAAATTATAGGCTTACCTACCGTATGTCAATTGGCATTTACAACAAAGCTATAAACTTTTAATTAAGCACTCCAGCTATAAATTAGTTTCAAGGGACGCCCTACAGGCCATGACCTTCCACTGGCCTTCCACTAGGTATAAGCTCCTTTAATTAATTTCGTTTTGAGATGATTGAAAGAGGTATTTAAATGGATATGTACTGAAATTCAAATTCTGTAGACTAGAATCCCGTATAACACAATATATATGTATCTAAAACTTTAATAAAATAAACGGAATGTTTTATAATCTATGTACATAAAAGCATAAATTCCAAACACTGAACGTAACCAATCGACCAGTTAATAACATTCCGTAGGTACACGTGGTCCATTGAAAAGTTACATTTGGGGTTGCATTTTTTAGAGGACGCAATTTTATTTTTTTGATGTGTAGGAGTGGTCAGTGTGAAGCTATCACCAAGTTTGTGGGGTCGCCACCCTTGTCCCACGGCCGCCATCTTGAAAATAGCGGTTGATATGGTTTTTACGATATATCTCTTAAACTATTTATTTGATAAAAAAAATTTGTTTACATTATTTGTTGCAAATTAAATACTCTACAACTTTGATCCTGCAACTTTTTGTCGTAGAACTATAAATAAAAAAGTTATAAGCGAAAATGTTCAGAAATTAGAGATATTTATATTTCTCAATAAAACTTTTTTTTATAATTTTACGTAGAAATGATATTTGACCATTTTTGTAGATTGTTTTTCGAGGAACAACTTTTATATACAACATTTTTTCATTAATTAAATAGCTAAGGTTTTACAGCGCTCCGAAGTGAGTACTAATTTTCAGTACTCTGAACTATACAGTATACTTATATTATGTGTGTACTAATAATAATTTGTCATCAGTAATGGTTTTTTTTGTTATTATAATATTTTTAAAAAATTAATTTTGCAATATCACTAATAATTAATTATTGAATCTTTTCCCCACCACCCAGGAGGTAGAGTCTGGAAGCGCGACTTTTTTTTACGTCGAAAAGCAGGTCTGAAATGTTCTGCAGTGTGCTTCTATTGTTCTGGAGTATGAGAAAAGAGCCAATAGCCAATATATGTATAGTTAAGAGTACTGAAAAATAGTACTCACTTCAGAGCGCTGTACAACCTTAGTTATTGACGTTATGAAAAAATGTTGTACATAAAAGTTGTTCCTCGAAAAACAATCTACAAAAATGGTCTGATATCATTTCTTCGTAAAATGATAAAAAAAGTTTTATTGAAAAATATAAATGGCTCTAATTTCTGAACATTTTCGCTTATAACTTTTTTATTTATAGTTCTACGACTAAAAGTTACTACACCAAAGTTGTAGAGAATTTAATTTGCAACAAATAATGTAAACAAATTTTTTTTATCAAATAAATAGTTTAAGAGATATATCGTAAAAACCATTTCAACCGCTATTTTCAAGATGGCGGCCGTGGGACAAGGGTGGCGACCCCACAAACTTGGTTTTAGCTTCACACTGACCCCCCCTACACATCAAAAAAACAAAATTGCGTCCTCTAAAAAATGCAAGGTTAGGGCTAAAAAATGTAACATTTCAATGGATCAACGCTAATATAAACTATTTTAATAATTTGAAAATGGAATATTTCGGTTTATTTTTTTAATTCTCTGCGAGCATGTTGGAAGCGTTGGAAACAATTTCAGTGCAGTTGAACATGTTAAACTGACCCGCCCTAAAAACTAGTAAAACAGTTAACCCCTTGTGGTGAGTTAAGCCACAGCGCCACATTATAAACTGAACAACGGGATAAACTAGCACCAATTTTAACTCGCTTTGAGCATAGCGTGTTTAGAACATAATTTAAAACTGATGAAGTTTGTAAAAGTTATTGTCATGTTATATATTCATTAGATATCACTGGACACTAGGATGTTAAATGACCATTAAGTAGAGGTGGAAAGTTAATTAGAAATCACGTAAATTAATGTCTTAAACAAATCGTTTAAGTGCATAATATTATACCTAAGTTTAAATTTTATTAATTTTATGGCGTCTTATTGTAATATCAATATGTTGTATCAAAATATTCAAAAATAGATAACTGTGATATCACAAAAACGTTATTAATTGTATATGAAATCGTAATATAAATTATTCTTCAACTGAAGTAATTGCAAAAAAATCATTTATTAATTTTTTGTGAAAATAATATGGACAAATTAGAAAAGATGGAATCTATTTTTATACGCGGCATCGATAATTCGTTACCAATTATCTATTTTCAATATCATTTATCGTTTTATTGGAAAATTGGGATAATTTTAGAATACGTAGGTACATATATTGTTATGTAGACGATAAAAATAATATTCAAACGTTGAATAGGAAAAAAATTAAAACAAAGAAACTGAATACAGATAAATATACTGATTATAACAAATAAGGTTAATCGAATAAATCTGTACAAATACGGAATACCCGCAAGCGTACCTTCTTTATTATTATAATCAAATTTAAAACCAATAATATACAAATTTCATCTCTAATATGTATGTGTATAAATATGC